>CM050911.1:32314134-32577033 GCA_027742785.1 Vigna reflexopilosa | reverse complement strand
ATTCTTCCTTCATGTTCTTCTTCCTCCAATGACATCAAGCTTCTTCTTTCTTCACTCTTTTCATCAACTCCATGTACCCCAACTCACCAAAACATCACCTTCACTCCTCTCTTTCTCATAACTCATTCCTTTCTTTTCCAACAATGGAAGAGAATTCTCAATACCCTCTTACCCATACTCTTGGTCAAAAAGTGTAGCTAAGTACCCTTTAATATATATAATTCATGCAATGTGGAAATAAACAAGATACATACAATAAAAACATGATTTTGAATGTACCCATGACACTTTTTCATACACAAGCAGCACCCCAATACACCTAACATATATACTCATTACAACAACCACACTTTTTCATAAAATATAAACATGTATATTCTATTATATACCTCATGTAATAGCAAAACGAAAATGAACATGTGAATACCCATTCTCCATGCAACAACCCATGAAACTTAAACCCAAAAGAAGAGTGCATGCATCAACATATTGTTTTTAATCTCATCACAAAAGAAAGAAAGCATGCAACACATGTTAACTTTAATCTCAACACACAAGAAAGAAAGCATGCATCAACATTATCATGTTACCTTCTACCCATCATACACCATGTTATATCCCAAGTTAAACCTCTTACCTCTAGTTCCAAGCAAGCTTCCAAAGGCTCTTAGGTTTCTTTCCTCACTAGACAACAAGCTTTCCCTCCTCTTGGTCTCCTACAAGTGACGTCCAAGAACTCCAAGGCTGGGGTGACTCTTCCTTTCTCTCACCAACTTGGTTGCTCTTCCAAAGGTGCCTCTCCAACTCACGGTTCTCTCTCTCTCTCTCTTTTCCACTTTCCAAGTGTTTGTAATGCAACCTAACAAACTTAAAATGTTACACTTAAGTAGAATTAACCCTACACCTTACTAACCCTTCATTACCCACTCAAGGTCACTCCCAAGGACATCCTACACAACCCACTTCAAATTCTTTCATTCCTAACTCCACCTTAACTCCAATAAAACACCACTTTAATATGTGTAAATGATAGACTTAAAGTATGTTTAAGTGATTCTATAATACCCATTTATGTAGCCTAAATTTTTAATGAAATGGGTAACCTCCCAAGGGATTCAAAGGTCTCATGCAAGCTTCCTAATGCTAAGAGAACATGTGCCCAACACTCAACCAAAGGTGGAAAAAAATAAAACTCATGCATGCAATACAATATGTGAAAAGAGAGCAAAAATGAATGCACCCAGCCCCTCCCCTCTGCAACGTTCACGCCCACAAGGAGACCAAGTCTCACTTCAAAGTTTCTTTCTCCAACTATGCAAATAATAACATAAAATAAATAAGGATAATGATACTTAGACAACATTTTTTTGACAACATTTGAACATCATCTACGTTTCATTCTGTGATTGGCCCATGGTAGTGTTTATGATTATTATTATGGACCAATCACATAATGACACGTAGATGATGTTCAAATGTTGTCAAACAAATGTTGTCTAATAAAAGCAACCGAGGGAAACTAAACACCTACTGCAACGTACCATTCACTTAATAATGCTCATTTTCTAACTTTTTTCTTTCCCACACTTGCACAAATGCACCCATAAAATATTTTAACATTTACACTTTCTCTTTCCTCATTAAAGTGTGAAAACAACAAAAGAAGGAAGCTAAAAGCCACTCACGGATGCACACCAATTTTCACGTGCCAAAGAGCTTATTCATTTTCTTCTTTCTTACCTCATGGTGGGTCCCACATGCCAAGGTCAAAATTAAAAAGAATTAGGTTTGAACTTGACACCATGCACACATCCCTCCCATGCACACTCACAACAACAATAGACCAAGCTTCATCCACTAGTAATATAATGCAAACAATTATATTTAAGTATCATTTCAACTTTTTCAAAAATTAAAGTAAAAATAATTATTAATTTAATTTTACTTACCTTTTTAAATATTTTTCAACACCATTTCACAAAATAATTTATTATTTAATATCTCAAAATAAAATAATTAAATTAAAACATCATTTTATTTATGCGGGTCTTACAATATCAACCCATTTACACTTGAAAACTAGAATTCTAAATCTGACATAATCAACTTCCCATATTTCTTGTATTATTCCAAAATAAGTCATGAATGTTGTAATTGGATTTTGGTCTTTAGAACTGGAAAAGTGAACAACCTCAGCTTGTAGTGTAACCTCACTATTTTGAACTCCATTTTTGTCATTTTCTAGCTTTGACTGAAAAGAGGTATTGTTTATGTAGTAGCCTCAATAGACTTTCAGAAAAATTTGGAGTCCTGTAAATCTTTTTCTCAAACCATGGTAAGAAAGTTTTAATATGTTCATTAAGTGACCATTTTTCACTCATTCATGGGTGTTTAGACTTTATTTCATCGACGTGTTGCAAATGTAATGAATCACATAAACAATGTTGTTTAAAATGTACAAATGAGCTTGATGAACTTCTTTTCTACTAACACTTTCAATTTTCATTCCTTGAAAACCCTTACCTTCATATTTACCTTCATGTCTGCTCGTAGGAAGTCCCACTAGTTCATAACTTGGCATATAACTTGAATAGAATTCATTGGCTTCTTCTGCAATGTAACGCTCTACGATTGAAGCTTTCGGTCAATGGCTTTCGCTCTATGCACAACAAAGGAGAAAGATTGTATATCATCAACAAAACTAGCCATGAACTATGTTTTCTACTTAAGTTCCCACAAGGATTCATACCATCAGTCACAAGTGCAAGTCTTAAGTTTCTTGGTTCTACACCAAATTTTGAAAATGTTTCATTGATCTTCTTCCATTGTAGGGAATCAGCTAGGTGTCGAAGAATATTATCACACTTTTTTCTGTCAACGTGCCATTTAAGGTTCTTTGCATCTTTTTAATTGAAAACAATCATTTCAACCTAGGCATTATAGGCAAGTACCACATCATCTTAGCAAGTGGACCATCATTACCTTTGTTGGAAATAGGATGGCTCAGTTTCAACACCAAGAGGGAAGGTGAATTGGTGAGGTTTAAAAATCAGAGTCTTTTTAAAATCTTTTTTCACAAAATATAAACCTTACAAAGTTTCTTGAGTCGCAAGGAATAAAAGTTTAAGTGCAGCGGAAAATATAAAGTTGACTATGTAAACAGTAAAGTCAACTTAATGTAAAAGTGTAGGGAAAGAGAAAGCAAACACAGAGTTTTTATACTGGTTCGGCCTCAATGCCTACATACAATGTCCTTCCACAACCAGAAAGTCAATGCACTATATTAGTCAAGGTTTTTACAACAAGATTTCTATAGAGACCTTCACTTCAAAAATATAGACAAACTCTTTAACCCTCTAACTAAAAGTATAGGCAGTCAACAAAAAGATATGCAGCAAGATATCTCCTCTTTTGCAATATTCAACCCACATTGAACAATCATCAAACTGTACAGAACTTCACGAGTCCACCTCCTGTAACCCCAACAGGACAGCAACAATCTTTCCAAAGATTGAGAGAAAACTTGATCAGTATGAACACCAGTTGTGCAGATCCATCAAACAGTACGCACAATACACTTTCTCCTTAAGAAACTCTTCCAAGAAAGATCTCCACCGTCTTCTTGATGAGTTCTTGGAGCTTTCACTCAGAGATCATAATCTGAAAAACAAATTGAAGGTGTTAGAATATCAAAGTCCAGTCGTTCTTTGTGATCAACTGAGTAACGTCTATTTATAGTTTTCTATAAACCAAACGCTCATGTAGTTGACCGTGCTACTAATGAAGTCGACTATCATCAGAGAATTATAACAATTAAAGCAAATTAGCAGCAGTCATAACAACCAAATTGATTTCACATTTAATACAGTTGACTTTCATTTAATGCTTCAATAGACAAATGAAATATAGTCGTTATAGCACACAAGCATTAACTGAAATTCAAAACAAATAACTAGCTAAGTCAAATTCACTGCGCGTGCAGTCGACTTAGACACTTCAACAGAATTTTGAAAACATTTCAATGCAAAATCACTCACAGCACTGCTTTTGAAAATTTGTGCAAAGTCACGAGTTTTAATCGACTTACTTCTTAATGAAGTCGACTTAAAACTTGCAGTTTTGCCACACAATATAAGTTCAACAAAGTGCATGTGATTTTCTTTTCTTAAACAGATGTAATGTAATCACAAAAGATGTATCTAGTATCAAATCAGTGAATATGCATACATATATCAGAATCAACACAAACATGTTCATTAAGATATCATTCACAATAAAGAATAGAACATGTAACACATAACAATACATGTGTTATTAATAATGTGTTGTCATCATGAAAAACCAGAGCACTGTGAGATTAAGGTTTAGCTACATCAGTGCTTCCCTTATCAACAACCTTCATCACCATTGTTTTTGTCAATTTTCTTTTTAAACCGTGATAAACCACATGTTGGACACAACTTTAGTGAAGCAAACTCATTTATGTACAAAGCACAATCATTAGGACAAAAATATATCTTTTGGTATTCCATACCCATTGGATATGAAATTTTCTTTGCCTCATAATTACGAATATGTAGAGTGTTATTTTCTGAAAGCATCTCCTTCAACAAATCCAACAACACTGTGAAACATTATCAGTCCATCCATTCCTTGCTTTTAAACTAAACAATTTTGAATTTGAAGACAGATGTGAAAAACTGAACGAAAACAGATTTGAAAAATCACTCTAAAATTCAGTTTGTTGCAGAATATGCGACTGGAAAAAAAATGTGTGTGTTGCTTTTAGCTCCAATGATCAAGCTAGACAAGATGTCATTGCTTGTACGATCAACATATAGCTTGCAACACACTGGACTCAATCAAAAACAGAAGAAATTATGGCTGAATAGAATCAAAGCATACATAACAAAAAAAAAACTGCAAAAATAAATGCACATGACTTTGACAGAAACTGAAATTGAAATTGGAAGCTAGAATTACACTCAACAAACAATTTGCACTGATTAAAATGATGAATAAATGTTATGGAATAGTGAATGGAATCAAACATCCACAGAAAAACACGAAATCAAAACTGGAAATCAATGTAACAGTGATAGCAATGAACAGAACATTACGGAAAATAGAAAAATGGAGGAAATAAGCACTTAGCTCTTGAAGCACCGCAGGAACGACTGGCTTTAGATGACAAATGATGGAAGTGACCTCCACCTTCAAGAATGGAGTGGTTTCTCGTCTCAGAAGTGGCAGCGGAATGGTAGAAGATGATGGAAGTTCTGATGCATAACAGGTGTTTGACAGAATGCGCGAATGTGTTTGGATGGTGTGAGGGATGAAGTTCTAACTCAGTAGGCTTTCCAAAGGGGAAAGGAGTTGGAGGAAGATCAAGCTAAAGTAGCTTTAAGGTTTTGAAATTGAGAGAATGGCTAGGAATTTTAGTAGCATTTCATTTCTAAACTCAAGTTAAGTTTTACAATGGATCAAGCTCTCTTTTATAGATGAAGAGAAGCTTGGAAACGTGCAAGGGAAGCTGCATATTTACAATGTGCATGAAGCAAAGAGAAGTGTGCAGGAGACGGTAGTCAACTGGCTGCATTTTGCACGTGGAACATGTTGGAAACATGCTTCAAAGAAAAGAAGTTACAGGTGGTGTGTTCCATGTGGTAAATGTGCTTCATGGCTGGCCTGTGTTCCACATGAGAAATATGTCAAATGTGCTCCAAAGAAAGAAGATGCACGGATGGATATGTTTCACATGGAAAGGGTTGAAAACGTGCTCCAAAGAGAAAAGGCTTCATGGCTTTAACTTTGTCTTTATTGTACTCCCTTGCTTGGCAAGCTTGTTAGGATGTGTAAGCATACTTTCCAACCTTATTAATGTCCTACAAACAATGTAAATGGAATTAGTTAAAAAGAATCTTTCTAAGACTTTAGATAAGGAAAGAGTTTTTGAAATCTTTATTCTACTTCCCTTTCTTTAGTCTTAGCTTTAGTTGATACTTCTTTGGATGGGAAGTCCCTAAAGGGGTTGCCATTAAGAACAATAAAAATTAATCTCAATAGAAATTTTATCAAACTTATCCATAAACTCCAAGGTACGTGTTATAGCAAATTATGAAAAATATTTTTCTCAAATTGTTTGATCGAACAATTCAAAATTTAATAAAAAAAATTAAAAGTTTAATCATTTGTGTTAAATCTCAAACAGAAACTAAGTTTCACTCAGTGCTTAACTATGATTTCATACCACAAATATATTCAAAATTTAATCAACAATAAAATGTCAAAATTCAATCTAAAACTTTACCTAACATGAAAATCATAATTAACACGTGAAACTTAATCAATCATGCATACTCAAGAGACAATGTATAACAGAAAAACTAAAAATCACATCTCCAATAACCAATAACCAATCACATCTCAAAACCAAAAAAATCACATCTCCAATAACCAATAATCAATCACATCTCAAAACTAAAAATCACATCTCCAATAACCAATAACCAATAACCAATCACATCTCCAGAAAAACCAAAAAACTAACCTTTTGGAGGGGTTGAAAATCGTTATCACCGTGAGAGTGGAGGGAAGTCATTTTTCAAGCAATGGAGATTGGACACTCTATGTCGTCGACGTGGTCCATCAAATCGCACACAAAACTACACCATAATCCAAAATTAATCAATGGAAACTAAATTAATAAGTCAACAAACCAACAAGAACACATTAATTCAAAGAAAATTAATGAAAACATACCTTTGCACCTTCTCAAACTCGTGAACAAACATCAATGGTGAAAACCCAAATCGAAAATGCGAGAGAAGCAAGGCTCACGTTCTGAATTTTGGGGTTTAACAGGCCATTTGACATTGGACCCTCCACTCACCGATGTATAATGGGCAATAATATGTTGGTCCCCTTATCACCCGATGTTTTATTGTGCAAAAAAGTCCAGATTGATGCCACTTTGGGATATTTTTCCAACTTATTGACTTCCATGGAAGGAGATCTTACATCTAATAGGTATTAGACATCGACCCCTACTGTGTCCAATGTCCAATGTCTAAAAAAGTGACTTGTAAGTTCTAATTTTGCAACTTCTGGGAGAGGGTTTAACGTCTAGTCTAAAGGATGTTTAAAGGATGCCGACGTCTATATGGAATAAGACACCAGGGGAGCCAGTAGCTATTGGGTGACCGGCAAGTGTACCGGATCGTAACAAGTAATAATCCTAGTAAGACAGGGTATCATTTCCCGAGAGACGCTCGACAATAGACAGTCGTGTAATAACTCGATTAATTAAGACTTAAAAAGAACCAAATCATTGGTTTAGAATGAAAATATAGAAAATTAATATGAATACAATTTTGATCAATTGAAGAGGAACACAACGATGAACGGACAATGTTTGTAATATGAGATGAATATGTTATTGGGGTTAGATTTCACCAAGTTTACTCTCATGTATGTAAGAATTCTTCTTCTTTCATTAATGTCAACATCACTCGCTACTTTACTTAAAACCCGATCCCTCGGCGAAGAAAGCATATCCTTAATTACTAGGTCACAATCCCTTGCATCCCTAATAATTAATTTTGCATTAAGATTATGAGCTTAAGACGACCAAAACTCATACCCCCATCCCTGAGAAATACTGCTTTTGGGAATAATTCTCCAGAACTTGAATTGTAAGGAACCTCTCGGCACTCATGAAAATCATACATCATGCTATTAATGAGTTAAACAAAGAAATCATTGATCACAGAAGAATTACCCTAGCAATTAATGAAAGAAGCATATATTATTAAGAATCAATTCAAATACATGAGAGTTCACAAGGTTACATCATCCCCCAACAACAAATAGAAGTTAGTTCACCATGGTCATGGTGAAACTAGATGTACAATGGAGAAGAATGAGATAGAAAAACCCTAAAAGTTGAAGATGGAAGCTCCGGCATCCAAATCTGCCTTCAGAGAGTGGAAGAGTGTGTTTTTGCGCCTCCTCTGCCAAAAGATACAAACCCTAGGGAGTTTGGGTCCTTTAAATAGGGTGACATCATAACAGAAACAAAGCCCAGGCCCATCTCACTAGCGCTCAGCGCCCCACTTAGGGCACCCAGGCACGATGCGTTGCTCAAAACTGGCGCTCAGCTTCACTCAGAGGGCAAGCAGGCGTGGTGCTTCTCAAAGAGTGGCGCTCAACACCCCAAAAAGGGCGCCCGGGCGGCGACCAGTAGGTTTTGGTGTTGAGGCTCCTAAAAGGGCGCTCAAGCGTGGTGCGACAGGTTTTAGCGCTGAGGGCCCCTAAAAGGACGCTCAGGCATCCTACGTTCCTCCTTTCTAATGCTTTTCCAAGTCTTTCTGAGTTCCATCTCCTTAGCACTTCAACTCTTCTTCCATATTATCTCATTTCCTGCCAAAACAAGGGAATTTAGTCATAAAATCATCAAGTTCAACCTCAACTCTCTTATGCACAGAACTTACTAGAAAAACATGATTTCAAGCAAGTTTCTAAGTAGAAAATGGTGCATTTAGTATCAAAAAAACATGATTTCAACCCTTATCAGTAGCCGACGTTAACTTTTCTATTTTATTTAAAAAATTGTCATCTGTCATTTTTTACGTTGGTTATTCTATGATCAAACGTTGTATGCATAACATTACATGTTTTCGCACTAGTGACCCCTCCTTTCATAAACCCAACACTATATCCATAGGAGGTACTATCAAATATAACATTATATACATATATAAATGGTTTAATCTGACATTCTAAGAGCTTTGTGAGCTCACTTCTAAACCTTAAAACATCATCTCCCGAAGCATAAATTATGTTTCTAAACCTTAAAACATCATTAATTCCCTTAGGGATATTTAATTTGATCAATGTTTTTCAAATTAAAACTTATCAATTATAACAATATATTACTTTCAACATGATATGAAGATATAAAACTTCCAAATTCAAACTTCTAAAACTTTCTCTTGACTCGGTCTCTTTCTTCTTGTTTACTAACCTTTCCTTATGACTTTAAGCATCAACATTAACATTATCCTTTCTCAAGATGATACATTAACAAAATCTTTTAAAACTCCACTATTTGTTCTCGAAGAAATTGTGCATTCATTATTGCTCGATTTTCTATCATCTAGATTGCATTAAGTACTTTATCTAGTTGTGATAAAAGAAACCACTTACATAAGAATATTACTTCATGTTTACTAAGCCATGCCCAACTACTGTAACATTTTCTTAAGTCTTTCATGCTCCACCACAACCTCTTAATAAGTTAGATAGACAAATGCACACTAAACATATTTCCTCTTTATGTTGTATTATCCAACCTTTAGGTAATAATATACTTAATAATGTTTGATACAAAAAAAGTCGTCTTTACAAATTCTATACCAAACCATTTTCTCTATCTTCTTACTTTCTGATATTAATCATGTTAGAAACAAGACAATAAAAAGAGGAAAGAGAGAAATAAGCAACAAAAGAATTTAACGTGGTTCAGCGTACAAATGCCTACATTCATAACTACACTAGGAAATACATTTATTTTTGGTGTATTTTTCAACCTTTACAGAGGCTTGCTTATATATTTAAATGGAGAAAAAAATCTCACAGTATTAAGCAATGTAGGACTAAATTAAGCTCCACAATGCTAACAATTCTCCTACTTGGAGCTTGATTTACATTATCACCTAATGTAGTTGTCTTTATCATCAATTTCAAGCTCCCTACAGTTGGTATCAGAGACGATGGTTAGTCTTTGTCACCGGTTTAGACGAGTATGTCCTTCCATGGTAAAGCGAAGTCCTGACAAGCGGCTGGTGACAGACAGTCAGATGAATCATGGGAGGTGGAGAGCAAGAGATGCTAAGTGGTATGACCATGGGTCTTGAAAGAGAGCAAGAGATGCTCAGTGTAGACAATGATGCACTTGTGGATAAAAAAAGACTTATGTTGTACGAAAGGTGAAGAACCACAGTCCTTTGTTTGAGGGGAGGATTAGGATACAAACAAAAGTCTCACATATAATAAGACAAGGAATGAATATGGGTTTATATATACATAAGATATCTCTATTGGTAAAAAATCTTTTGGAGTTATACCAAAAAGAAAATCCGTGAGGACCTCGCTTAGAGCGAACAATATCTTACCATTATGAAGACTTATGTATATATCTCCCTACATATAATAATTACATTGCTACATGCTTGAAAAAATTTTAGTGTGAATTATGCTAATTTTGATCATCATATACTATTAGAAATATTTACTTTTTATATGAAAATTCCTCTAAATAACATTAAGTATTATAAGTAAAATTGACATTAGTGTAATATAAGTTCAAGTTTAACTGAATCTTTTAAAATCAAGTTATAAATATAAGGGTTTTGCTTATTTATAAAGTGTAAGTTGGTCTTCTCTTTAATTAATATTCACTTTTCTCATACTAAAGCATCTAAAGGACAGCGGGTTGTACAATATATTTAATAAACTTTGTAGATAACAATATTATTTGGTCAATTAGGTTACGTGTAGATACACTTTCAACACTAAAAGAATAAAATAGAATTAAAATGAGATAATCTTATTTTGGTAAATTAAAGTTAACTTATGCACTTTAACTTTTATTCAACAATTACTCTCACCTAATTTTTTAAAAGTTAACTTGTATGCATTAACTTTTAACTATGAAAAAGAGAGTATTTATTTGACTTTTTACTTTTTCATAAATACTTAAGATGTTTATCCAAATAAAATCTTAATCAAATTTGAAGCAGATAGTTACTTAACAAGTACAGTTTGACAATTTGGTTTCATAATAGTACCTATGAATAATAATGCAAGGAATATGGTGGAGTTGAATGATCCTTCAGAACGTAAAGACAACACCTGTCGCTATCATTTGGAAGTTTAGCATATATGAAGAATGCAACAAGTTTATATGATGTAAATTTTTTGCTTAAATATTTCCAACTTTCTGCATCGGTTGATAAATAAAAATAAATATATAAATATAAGTGCTTCTAACATCAAATTAATAACTTACACAAAATTTCATCCTCATCCATATGAATGTCACATTTTATATTCCTTGTGACTTACAATTAATTTAGATATGATGTTTTTTAAAATATAATGTCTTTTACATTTCTCACCATTAAATGGAGAGTTACTTTAAAAAATATACTATCCAAAACTACAAAAAAATGATAAGAACAATTAAACTTACTAAATATATGCTAGAAATTAAAATAGATTATTAGACATGATAAAAAAAACATATATATTAACTATTGTTGGATTCAACACTTATAATGTTAAACTTATTAACTAATATGGTATTTAAGAACGTATTTGTGATATATTTGTGGAGGTATAAAGTTAGTTGAACGAGTCTTTAGTGAGATGAATATAGACATTTGATGAGATCAAAACTATATATAAATATAACTTCTTAATTGATAAATATAAAATACACTTGATATTGTGAATAATGTTGCAAAAACTTCTTATAATATTTATTTATTGATTTGAATAAAATGTATATCTTGTTTTGTTATGTATCTTACTCTATAAATGTGTTTATTAAATTAGGCTATGATGTTTGATAAATCAACATCAACCATAAAAACACTTTTATTTATTATTATTATTATATATAATCGTAATTTATTTTATTTTTTATTTTTTCTTTTTGCTAGCTTCTATTCGCCCGTCTAGAAAATATAAGACATAATTTATTAGGAAATGAAAGGACTAGGAATGATTTTCTTTTCTCTCTCTTTATATCTCTAGTAACATTTTTCACCAATTCCTGTATTGCGTTGTATCACTTTTAGTCAGAAAAATTAAGCACGTGGTAAATTTCATAAACTTGCTGTAGTTATATATATATATATATATATATATATATATATATATATATATATATATAGGCTTGTGAATATACTAAAAAAGTGAATTGAAATTATTTATTGGATCATAAATATTTTAATCTTGACATGATATTTTAAATTATTTTTTTTCTCAAAGAAATGAAAGGAATAAGTAAATCATAAAATAGATGTTGATGTAACATATAGTAGTAACTAGTAAGAGACAAGAGTTGGGATGCTGTTTTGCACGTTTCTGAAAAGTAGAATCTGAATTGGTTAATTGGTGAAAACTAGAGAAGAGAACAGAAAGTTCCCAGTTCTAACGTTAGATTTTGGCCTTATTGTTGGAGTATTCTGCATTAAGATTAAACCCAATTCTAACGTTAGATTTTTTTGCAAATCATTTCAGATTGATAGGTTTTGGCTTTATTTAATTGTAAAGAATAGATAGCAATTATAACACGTCAAGCATGATGTCACATTACTATTACTGTTACCTGTTTAGTTAGTAGTCTATTAAGTCTTATATCATTCATCTAACATTTATCGTTTAACTAGTCGTCTAATATTGTATTGTTTAACAGGTCATCTGCTATCGTCTCACATTTGCAGAAAACTTCTATATATATTAATATATTTATATTTTTCATGAGTTAATTTTTTTAAAAATAGATTTACAAAAAATATGTATATACAATTACAATTATCTTCTATATCAGTCCAACAATTAGTAAGGTTTGAATAATCTCTTTTAAAGTCCTTATTCAATACACATATACTACCACACAATATAACATTTTCCTCTTAAAAGAATAACATTCCACCTCACAATAAAATATGATCTTAATCTTAACTTTTTTTTCATTTGCACACACACATATTATATATATATATATATATATATATAAACAATAGTTTGAACCTTATGTCCTAATTCTAGTCAAACCTTACCCAATATATTATTTTATTATGCATGAGATACGTTTTATCTTTCAAATATTTTTCATATATATTTAAATTAATATAAATAAAAATATATATTTTTAATTTTAGTATATTTTATGTATTTGACAGTTATGTTTTTGTACACCTATTAAAAATTTTAACACCCCAAAATACTTTTAATTGTTTACATATTTTGGAACTATTTGAAAGATCTCATACTTTTATAATAGAAAGACATGAAAAAAGAAAAAAAAAATCAATTTTCCTAGAGTTATAAATAGCTTATAAATAAATTTTTTAAAAAAAAAATATTTACATCAGAAACATTTTTAAGTTAGTTTATCCATAAAGTAAAATTTTATCAACAGAAAAGGTCATTCATTTTTTTTTCTTCTTCCGTAAATTCTTTTGGAAAATTCTACATATACTTATAGAGAATTTATAATTGGAGTTGTAATTTTACTTGAATAGTTCTATTATTTTCTCAACAAGTATTAAAAATCTTATACTGATAAATCATGGCAGAAAAAGTGTTATACATTTGTTTGTTTCATATTATTAATTGGTGTATCGGTTTTATTAAAATATGGGTTGGATATAGAAGTAATGCATTCTTTTATTATACAAATTTCATTAAGTTTCTATTTAAGTATATTGTAAATTCACACTCTCTCCCAACAAATGGCAGACATACACTTATGGCCCTTTCCCACACTGTGATCTCTAACAAAATATATATACATAGTAAAAATGACATAAACAATTAGAATATTTTTAAAACAATATTTAAAAAAATATTAAAATCAAATACATAATAACTCGTGTTTTCTACTATTACTTTTATTTTTCTTAATTGATTGTTTATGAAAATTTTATTCTATATTATAGTAGAATAAATAGGACTTTGGAATATTGCAGCAGACAAAGTCTTTGAACTCGAAAGAAAGAAAAAGGGTAAAATTGTGTGTTTGACTATCATGCATAGACTCGCAAGGTTGCAATGGTGAGAGGAGTAATGTTAATGACAATTGTTTCTTCTATCCTTATCTTGAGGATAGATTATATTATATTAAAAATTTTAGTTAAAAATAAGTGTGAAATCTGTTATTCAAGTTTATTAACAATTTATCGAAATTAAATATTTTGAATTACATATTGACTCCCACTTGTATGAATTTAAAGGTGGAATAATAATTTTTTTAAATCCTTGGCCGAAATCGTTTTACGAGGCTTCTAATTTGACTTAGCACCATGCATTCAATGGTTTTGTTGCATGCTGTGTATTATAACACGTTTACATTCAAACTATAATAATGAGAACTCACCAAAAGAAAAGAAAAAAGGAATTAATAGGGAACGGAGTCTATAATTTCATTAGTTTATTCAATGTTGTGTCCATCGAATTTGGTGGCTTGGTTTTTCAATATTCTCTCTTAATCATGGTAGAGTGGTCAATGGCTGAACTAGACCTTCTACTTCAAAAGAGTCTGCCATACATATATAGCAAAATTATTTACACATATTACAACTTATTTAACCCATCAATTAATAATAATAATAAAAAAAATACAGAGGAAGTGCTTGGAGTGAAAAGACCTTCATCAAATCTACATTTAAATAAAACTATTATTTGACATGCTATTTCTTTCTAGAAATAAATTAAAACAGTTGAAGAAAAACATAGTTATCTTATGTAAATTTATTTTATATGAGATATATTTTAATTTTGTTAAAAAATTTAGGAGTTAAATAAACTTTTAAAGACAAGTTTGTTAATGTTTAAGATAACATGTTCTTGCGCTTTAGCCTCCCATTGCTGACTGCAGCAGAAGCTTTATTGAAGAGCTTAAATCTGCGAAAGTTCTGGTTGGTTTGATCCGTTAGGAACGGACTTATTTTCGCTTAATCCGATTTAAGAATAATTGATAATTTAATAACGTAAACAAAAAGTAACTATATGTTGGTCCAATTTATGGATGATTAGACCACAAAGCATTGAAGCATCCATTAAATATATCTTATAGGCATGTTCTTTCTTTGACAACACTTGTTGCATGCATATATATATATATATATATATATATATATATATATATATATATATATATATATATATATATATATATATATATACACGTTTAGTCAACAACGGTTTTATAATATTCTATTAAATGAACTTTTCTACTTTCATCTTCAACCTTATTCAATATTTTACATTTAGTCCTCAAGTTTTTTATAATATTACTGTTTCATAAAATATATATATATATTCTACCTTGACCTTCAAACATTAGCAATTGACAGATATATAATATATTTTAGTTTTGACAGTTAGTTCAATTCAATTATGTACAGAAAACATAAACATTGTAATCACTTCAAACATGCCAATTGGATATGCGTGACCTTAGAATATGTGCCAGGGAGGTGAATTTCTAGGGAGAGAATTTTTTTTTTTCCATTTTTTGAACATTTTTATATTGCTGAAAGGATTGCATATCAGTTGAAATTTATGCAATCAGAAACTTAATTGAATATATTACCAGTTAGAAAATAATAGCATATGAATTGGATATGATCTTCATTAATATCGAAACCTAAAAGATAAAGACTAACTCTTCAGACAAATTTTATCATGTTCATGGCGCTTTTTGGTTTAAACACTTAGTTTTCATGTAGATAAGTTGTGTTTTGAATTAGTTCAAAGTTCTAAAAAATTGTGTCAGAAATAAAACCATTAATCTACACCCAAAATCGAGAGATTGATAATAATATAAATGTTCGTGTAGATAAATTTAATAGCAATATTGACTGAGTTATTGACCGAGTTATTTGATTTTCATTTTCATAAATTTAATTTCAGCAGTGATTTACACAATACAAGTGTCTATTGACCAACTCTGGCTCCAATTTCTTGATAAATTTTGATAATAATGATTGACTAAATTATTTAAAATTGAATACTAGAATGTTGGCTCAGATTTTGAAAGACAGTGACCAAGATGAATGATTTAAAGATAAAGACAAGATGGACTTTAGGAAAAAGATAAAGACTGAAATGTATTTAAATTTAACTTAGCATACGATTGAGAAAAGACTTATGAATTGCAATTATCATATTCATTAATAAAAAAACTTCACAATTTATATACACAGAAATTATAGTCGTCATAGTATATAACATTAAAAACAACATACAATTCATTATCTAATAGCATACACTAGATAACTATTGATTTATATGCATGATTTATCAAAATTTCGCATTGAATAATATGAAAAAAAGGGGTAAAAAATTATTATAATAAATAGTTAATTTGATAGTTATTATTTGTATTTTTTTTATTAAAAAAAGTTACATGTGAAATCATAATAATTTTATTGAATATTTGTAGACGTAAGTTATATATGATACTTAAACTAAATTTATTGTGCACATTTATTTGAATTTTGTGTTTAAGGGTGTGTTGCTATTAAAAAGATTTATTTTATTATATTGTGTGATTAAAAATAAAATTTTATTTAAAAATTTAATAATAATATGTATTGGTGTAAAATAAAAAATTGTAATTCATATTATTTTTAAGATAATTACTATAAAGTAAATAAAGATTCAATGCATTATCAAATCTAATTGTATTGTTCCTGACAAGACGATATTTTCTAACTAGAATAGAATTTTCTTCTATGAGACCCTTTAGTATGACTAGAATTTTTCAATATATAATATCTTTGAATTAAAATAAAAGTAAAAAATATTTTTGATCAAGGAAAAAAAGTTTAGTTAAATTTATTGAAGGTATTTGGTATTTTCTAAATTATTCTCATAATATTTATTGTAAATGCTAAACTTTAAACATAAGGGTGTTTTTAAAGAAATAATATTAAATCTTAATAAAATAATAAATTTTGTCTTACATTTAAAGACGCATGATTTTTTTAAATATTCAAATACATGAATACATAGATTTAGTCGTAACCAATAAAGGCTCTTTACCTATCAAGCAATAAAAAAAATTATGTTTAATTATAAGTTACAATGTTATCAACAATTAGTCAAAACTTTCATTATCAATTGATAACACTGGTTTCTTCTTTATTTTGTAAATGTTTATTGACCAAGTAAAATAAGTGAGAAGGTTTTCAACATTTTATTTTAAACATAGTTATTTAATTATAATAAAATAAATGTTTTTAATTGTGTTTTTTACATATATATTTTTAATTTCTTTAAAATTAAAATGATCTTTTTAACTTTAGTATCATCTAATATTTATTAACATAATGTATTCAAGAAAATGTTGGATACAATAAGATTAGTAAAAGAATTACACACAACTATCGTAAAGATATAAATATAAACCATTATTAATTCTTAGTAAACTAATATGTTAACAAAATCTAGTGCGAGACAAAAGTGACTTCATTGTACTAATTTTGGACGATAAAGAATATGAGACTTGTTCTTTTAGAATTAAATACCCTACATTTTTTTAAAGCAATATATCATATCACATTCTGATATGGTAAAACCATTTCTTACATAGACATGTTACATATTGTATATGTATGTTAGATAGATATAACTTTTTCATAGATATATTATATATAACATTTTATAAGATAATATACTTTTTGCCAAAATTTAATTAATATAGAGAGAAAAATTAGTTATAATAACAGATATAAAAAACAATGAATATTAAAAAGCTAAAGATAATAATAGATAACTCAATTAAAATTATATTAAAAATGAAAAAATTAAACAATTTCTTTAATTTAGGTAAGAGAATTAAACGACTATTATAAAATAATAAAGGGAGAGTATATAACTTAGGTATTCAAGTTTCAAAATTATGAAGGACAAAAAAAAATTAAATTAAATAACATCCATGTGTTTCGGTCAAAAGAAACAATTCGCATAATTAGAAACATGCACAGTTTTCTTGAAAGAAAAATCTTCAACGAAGAAAACGGTCAAATTACAATACCATATTTTAATTCTTCATAGATTTTTAAAATTCATGAGAATGAATTGACAACTTATTTCTTCTTTTACGAAACACATCCGAAGAAGTTATTTTATAATTTATTTATAATTTCTATCTCAACTATTTCAACATAATTTTTTATAACGTAATATTATATCTTGAAATAAATGATTAAAAAAACTACCATTCTCGGTTGTCAAACCTTTCTGTTATTAAAACTGAGAACTGACCTAATTTGAATACAACTTGAGAGTAAAAGAGTAATTCAATGGACAAATAAAACTTACCAAATAATATTTCTCCAAGTTCATCTTAGTTATTAATTTTCATATGAAACACCTTAAAATTTATTCATTGTTATCATATAAAATTTTATTAAAATAGTAAAAAAAAAAACGACGAACCACGTCCAATTTATAATAAAAAAATAATACTTTAGTAAAACATAAACAAACTACACTTATTATTATGAAAAAAAAACCACAAAAACAATATAAAGATAAAACACTAAATTTATATAATTATTCATGAATAAAAGTCAAATTAATGAATTTATTAATACAACAATTTTTCTCATGAAAAATATGAAACTTTGAAGTATATATGTTTACAAAAAATACAAACATCAATATCATCTTCCTCTAAAACTCCATGAAATCATTAATTAATTCAAGAAGCCATGATAGAATCATTCTTTAACTAAAACATACATAAATCCTTCCTTCAAGTTTGCTGCAAAGCATAAATAATCTTCATAAATTTAGATTAAATAGAAGTCTGCATTCCTAAAAAAAATGAAAAACTAAGCAGGTATTCATCTCAACTTTCTTTAAAAATAGGATTGCGTGTATTTTTAGTTTAACCATAAATATTCACTTAAAGATATATGAAATTTGTCGTCACTCTACTCACTATCGTGAATATTAAAAAATTTCATCACAAAAAATAAAAAATATTATTCATTCATATGTCTTTTAAATTTATTTCTAACCGTTCTTTAATTTGGAAAACAACATAGGTTAAATGACCAAATCCAAAAAAAAAATTACAAATCCTGAAAACCTTCCTGTATCCATTTTCACATTTGCATAATAATAAAACCGTGAAAGAACAAAGAAAAAAAAAAGAATAATATTATTTTACACAAAAAACACGGGTAACATAAAATCACACTCTTTTTTTAATTTTCAAAAATAAGTTAAACGATTATACAACAATTTAAAAAAAAAAATAAAGTCTTAATTAATTGGTAACCGAACATCCCACCAAATCAAATTTCTCAATCCATACATTTGATGTAAGAAAATTAACAATTTTTAACAACTTTTTTGAAAAAACACATTAATATTATCTATAATCTAATTAAGCACATCATCTTCTCATTAACCATAAAAAAAATCAATTAAATGAAAAAAAAAATAAGGAAAATAACATAAATATATAAATATTTGTCAATTTTAAAATTATTATGAAAAGGATTTTGCTCATACTATATTGAGATTATTTAAATTTAAATCTTATACAACTTCTTTCAAGTTAAGGGCCAATATCAGAATATGATGGATTGCAAGGCTGTTCCGAAAAGGATTATGTTATTAACATTCAGAACTGACCTTACATGAATATAACTCTGCCAAAAAAGTAAGTCATGAGCAAAGAAAACTGTCCAAATAGTTAATATGAATATTTTGTCACATCCTCACATTATGATAAGAAGAATCTTTTCTCATAGTATAGGAATCAAATCAAATTTTATACAACTTTCAACTCAAGGGGCAATATCAGAATATGATGGATACAAGTGCTGTTTAACCTAAACTGCAGATGGTGTTTTCAAAATCCAGTAGCACATAATTAGTTTATATTGCACATTAAAAAGGTAAAAAATCAAAGTCATGGATGATTTAGAGTGCCACAAAAACTGTGGACTAGGGTGAGGTGTTCATAATCACATAGCAAAGAGAAAAGAAAAGTGATGAAATAAACCATATGGAAAGCATCTTTAACAAGATCAATATTTCTTGTTGTGAGGACCACCAAATCTAATATTTCACTATTGCAAATATGCCAAGGAAATTCTTTCAACCTATCTACAATAAGGGGCTTAAGTATTGAGGCCCAAGATGCCAAAATGATATTTTTGGTTTATACAACATTCTTGTCTTTTGGGGGGACAGAAAAACAAGCCTAAGGTACGTACGGATATTTCAAGATTTTATTCTTGCCCAATCCAACATCATAAAAAATATTGATTTAGAAGGAATTTCAGAAAAAAAATAAAATAAAACTTTTATCGTCAGGAAATTTCTTAAGCATTTGTGCTGGGGCAATAGACACATTATTCCTCGTTACATCATCAGATATTGAAAGATGATGGAGGGACATACATCTCATAGCCCATTTACCAGACCTAAATGATGGACTATGATATTATTTGTAGGGAGGGTTCAACACTCACATATACACATAAATCTTCACACTGATAAGATATTGTCTGTTTGGGACAAGTCTTCACGGATTTCTTTTTGATACCATTTTTTTTTCTGATGTGAGACTTTGTTTCTACCCAACAGAAAAATGAATTTTATGAAAGGTTAGATATTGTTAAACAAATATTTTTTTATTTTTAAATTGTTATAAAAAGTTGTGTATAGTCTATAAACTAAATTATAAAGTATTTTTTTCTTGTATTGTATGAGAGTCTTATAAAACATTATTCTTAACCGTCATTGTATGAAAATTATATTCTAGTTTAATGTGAAATCTTGTTTGTCACATAAAAAATAATTCACATATCATTCCTTGAGAAGAATGTTTACATTTATTTTCATAAAATATAAGAATTAAATATTTTATAATTCAGTTTAGGAACCAAACGTTTTATAATAGTTTATGAACTGAAAAACATGATTTTATGATTTGTTTTTAAACTTTTTTATGTGGATAATATGAAATCAATGGTTTTGATTTTAATTTTGACACCATTAACTAATATTCTATTGTTTCTTGACCCTCTCAGTAGAAAAGATTCAAACACCTTTTATCACTGCATCATACCATCATTGTCACCATGCTTCTGCATTTACTGTTGTTGAAGAGAGAAAATGCTGAAAAAAAAAAAAAAACTCATTGTGAACAACTCTTTTTAGAATGTATTTCATGTACCAAACACATTTCATGTAGTGGTATTCTGAAAAATTTATTCTAAAAAATATTATATGTATTCTGAAAAGTTTGTTCCAGTAATCCTATTTTGGAAAATCTGTTCCAAAATATATTTTATATGTTTTGATAACTTTATTTAGAAAATTCCTCAAAATCTAGTTTCAAAAATTGTTTTAAAATTCTCGTTCTAGAAATCCTATTTTAAAAGTTCTGCAAAGCTTGTTTCGAAAAGTTTCCAGAACGTATATTTCAGAAATCAGTTTCCAGAAGATAAAATTGTCCTTTTGAAAATATGGTGGTGTTCAAAGATATTATGAGTGTGCAGGAAGTAGAAGCCTAACTAATATGTTTAACATGCACAGTAAAATAGCCCATATATCACTTTCCAGATTTGTTATGAGTGTGCAGTAACAAATTTTAAAATACACACTATTTATTTACCTTAAACACAATACTAAACAAAATTTCAAAATGAAAAAAAACTAAAAAGTGAAATTAAGAGATACCAACACAAAAATTTCCTTTTATACAGAAGACATGCATGTATTTCAAATACTAAAAAAAGAAAACATTTTATTTTAAAAGATAAATTTGTTTCTTTTTGAAAAATAGGTTTCAATTTTAGTCTTTTGATAAAATATTTTCTCTATTTCCACCTTTGAAAAATAAAAACCATTAGTTATTGGAAATATTTAATGATAACTATGGATATGATAAGTGGAAAAATTTTCTCAAAATTTTACACGTATTTCGATATTAGATTATATCTTTCTTTTCTTGAATAACAACACATTCACAAAATATATATATATATACATATATATGTGTATACACATATATATGTATATACACACATATATATATATATATGTAAAATATTTTTCTTAAAAAAAATAATGATTTTATGAGAAAGAAATACAAAAAAGAAATAATTTTATAAATTTTAAAATAGCGTCTAAAATCAATTAAAAGTATTTTAGTAAATAAAAATAAAAACAAGTATAAAAGCCCTCGTCAATGTTCATGATTTAAAACTTACATATTACCTATATCAATTTGAATATTATGCGAAATTCTTTATTTATATAAGGACGAATTCAGATAATATTCATGTTTGTAATACTATTAACAGTGATACCTTTTAATATTTCTAAAATGAAATATATTTATTAGGGAATAAAAATAAAATTTTTTTATGATGACTAAAACTAACAGAATAGAAACAGTTCTTTCAAATACTAGGAATTAAAAACAGAAAACTTGAAGAGATCAAATTCAATATTAGCTCATTTCAAAACTTAAATGACATTTAAGTTCTAATTTTAAGAAGGGATGAAAAAAATAGGAGAAAATTTGCAATCAGCATAAGAGGATGAAGCTTATGATGAACTTAAATGAGACCATACAAATACCAAATCATCGATTCTTTGGTTGTAGCATGTACAAGAAAATTCCACCGGCAACTGAAACATTAAGCGACTCGTATTCTCCGGCCATAGCAATGCTCACAAGTTCACAAGTCTGCAGGGATTTTTCTGAAAGACCACTTCCTTCACTTCCTAAAACCAAACACAATGGTGTATCTGATAAGGAATCACACAAGGTTGGAGAGAGAGAGCACACTGGCTTTAGCAACTCTCCAAGCTCTGGGTGCCCAGCCAGCAACTTCATTTGAAATTCTTCTTTGAGAGACTCCACGTGATTCCAGCTGCCAGAAACAACAGGGATCTGAAAGGAGGCACCTCGGCTTGCCCGAAGAGCTTTCTCATTGAATGGATCACAGCAGCCGGGAAGAAGGAAAACTCCATCCTGTCACATGCAAACATGTCAAGTTTGAATTAAAATTAAAAAAAGGAATTTTAGTTATTATATTCAAATATCAAACAAACTATGTTGAAATAAGTAGGAAGATTCTAACAGAGATCCTAGAGAAATTTTTATGCATATATTGAAAGTCTCACATCAACTAAAGATAAAACAAGTTTACAATACTTAATTGGTTATAAACCTCACTTTACAAATAAGTTTTATAAGATTGAGTTATACTTAAAATCCACTTTTTACGAGCTACTAAATCACCCATTAATATCTAGTCTCATACACGAGATATACATGCATCGACGAGAGAAGTGTTAGAAATCTCATTTCAACTATAAAATTAAATATAAACATTATCTTACAAGTCGGTTTTGTAAGGTTGAATTAAATTTAAAATCTACTTCTTAGCATTAATACTCCACAATTTAAGTAAGGTATATTATGTTTTTCATCTTTTCTTAGTGTTTTTGTGTCTGGTATATGCTGCATGTTGTTTGTTTGAGTCTAGTACTTTCTGTTGACTTATTAAGAGTTATTAGTTATTTTGCTTCTTTATGCTATTATTTATGTATATTTATGCATTCTAGAAAGGATTTTAATATCTGTGTCAATCCTTTTACAATCCTCGAGTTATGATCTTGTACCCTCTATTTGATCCTTGAGTTTGACAACAATGGGAGAAGAAGTTCCTATTGAGGAGAAAATTAAGTCTTAAATTGATTCCATGTCTCTTAATGCAAACAAACGAATATGCCGATTATATGAATGAGCATAACATTCTAAAGGTTTGTTTGAAATGTAAGACATCATTTAAAACAAGTAAAACCTCATCAGGAACTCTTAGACGAGAAGATCCCATTCCCTGAAACTAGTTAAAGTTTAATGTAGCAATTATGTACCATGCCCATAAAACAGGGTTAGAAAATCACGCAGAGGATCAGTAGAATGATATGAAAACAATGCTCCATGACCCTATGCCAAGGGGAGGAAGATAATTCCTTACCCATCTGAAGGCCACAGCTGATCTGAGCAATGTACCAAGGTTGCCAGGATCCTGCAGAAAACAATTCTCAAATATCAATTATGCACATGAAGTTTTTGAAACCAACAGGATTCTCTCAATGTTTACACTTTGAAACATTCACATAAAATATCACATGACAAACAGATTATTCAAGCCCTTATCGTAATTGAAGTCCATGAATATGCAGAATGAGGGGAGCAATGATTATGGGGAACTGGAGATGATTCTGAGCTTCTTTTGAGGAACATGAACTTAAAATATTAATTTTATTATTTTCTCTCTAAAAATTTAGAATAGAGCTATGTTTCATATTCTACCCAGAACACGTCATTGATAAAGACTGTACAACATCAGTAATTAAACTTTTTATGAAAGCTTGGTAATTCAATTTTGTGATTTTTCCAATAAGTATATAGGGTCCTACATTAATCAGAAGCGCAAAAAATAACTACATAGAATAAGTGGCAATATTGACAAAAGTAGGTCAAACCAGGACAGTGGTGCCACCATCCACAAGAAAGATGATCAGGCGAACATTCAGGGACCCAAAATGGTAAAGTCAAGAATGTATCACCTGAATCCCATCAAGGACTAATATCCGATGAACAGATGGAAACCATTTCTGGTAGTTCTTTTGATCATCATCAACATTGAAAAAACTGGCAGGAATTTTCATAAGCGCAATTGCATCTAGAGAGTCAGTAGTTTGCAGTCCTGAAAGCTTTCTCATCACTGTGGAGGTCACACGCACAATAGAAGCAGTGGATTTATCCAACCCATCAGGAATCTCAGCTTTGTCAGGAAGAATTAAACAATCCATTGAAACACTTTCATCTTGTAATGACTCTTGAAACCTGCGGATTTCTCTGCAAACAACAATTATATATCATTCACCCATGTAGTTTTATTCCATAATTTTAGTCATACATATCATCCATACTTTAATTGCAGAGAAAATATCCATATAAAATAAGTCCATGCTAACCGGCTTAAAAACTAAAAGGGATGAATCAAGCCATATTCTGCCTGAAATTGTAGTTTTGTACATATTGATGTGATATCCTAAAATGTAGAAAAGAAAACAAAGAATAAGGTTCAGGTAATTTATTTCAGTACATTATTTAAGCAATAATACGTTGAGGATTTGAGCTCAACCGCATAGGTTTCCACTATTCATATAATTTAAAACTGTTTAAGCTTAGTTAGGACAATATAATTTGAAGTTTAGTACCTGTTATCAGATGAATAATTAGTGAAAGCACAATAACAGGAACGTGTCTTGGCTAATGAAAATTAGCTTATGACTTGTATAAGTTTTTTGACCTTATTTCCACAAGTTTCTATGTAAAGCTTTTCACAGCATGCTCTCTGTAGCTTGTGTTTATCAATGACCACGTTAACACTATATGAGATAACATGTTCAGCAAGTAGCACAATATTTCAACAAAAACTCACTAATTTAAGTTTTTGAAAGATTGGAATTTGGAAGGCCATGTAGCTTAAAAACCGTATGCAACTAACAAAGACTTTTTTGTTTAGTAAAATTGCAAAAGGGACACTGCCAAAGTACCTCAACCCACCAAAAGGAAAAGCAGAAAATGAGAATTCAAAGAAAAGCAGAGGAAAAACAGAGACCTGATAGGGGTAGCACCGACAACGAGAGCAGAAGCGTGAGCGCGGCGATAGGAAGAGGAGTTACGAAGTTTGACGCAGTGCTTCACAAATGGGTTAGAAGCACTAGTTATGAGCTTGGGTTTGTCGTCGTGAGAGGTTCCTTCTTCTTCTTGTTGCTGTTGGGGCGCTGGAGTGACCGAAAGGCTTGACTTAAAACACCACATTTTATGTATTTGAGGATATAAAATGGAAGCACATTGCATTTCGGTTTGTGCCTTTTTCCACTGCTCCAGATGGCTAAAGCTTCGAAAAGTTTGGGGATAAATTATACGATTGAGTTTAGCCCTAATACCAAATTAGATACTTTGTAGGACATGTACCCAAAAAATTGAAAGAAATAAAATTGACTTAAATATCAAGAATAGGAGCGAGGTGGGTAAAAGTCCTATGAATGAAGGATCTTCATTATTCATATTGAATGTAATTTTTTCTTCATGCTTAGCATAAGTGAAATTCTTATACCATGAGCTTGAAATTTTATTGTCATTGAAAAATACTTTCTGGTCTATGTTCTAAATCAAATCACTCAAAAATGCAAAATTCTGGATACAGACTCTAAACTACTGAATATGATAGTTCTCAGTAAAATGCATAGATTTTAATTTGGTTATTAAATAATTTATCACTTGTTAATATTCTTGTATTATCAAGACTAAAAGAGACTATCTTGGAAAGAAATATAGAATTTAATAATTAAAAGATTTAGATTATATATGCATTTAGAGGTCGCAGAACTGTTAACAAGTGAAATCAAATCGCAATAATTATTCTTGTTAACATACTCCTTCATTTATGTATGTTTTTTTTACTTAAAACATAAACATCGCTCAATCATAAAAGTTATTGAAAAGCTATATATAATTTGTACAGAATTTCTGAAAAAGATAATTAAATTTCAGTGAAATTTTCTAGTCTCGAAAAACAGGGGCATTCTTGATTATCACTTTTATTATATAAAGACTGTATACTTACCAAAAGATAATCTAGCTTAAAGCTACACAAAAATATGAAACAAAAAATAAAAATAAAAAATTCATCCCATTTATCAATATTGGATTCAAAGAAGTATGTGGATGTCCATTATTCATGAGGGCTCTAGAGATCATGTCAAGATATCATGCAAACGATTTCACTTAACACTCATATAGATGATTTCATCAAGTATATGTTGTACATCATATACCACCTATAAAATATGAAAATCATTAATTACAAAGTTTAAACTAAAATTCTTACATCGCAGAATTTTAATTACAAAGTTTAATCTTAATAATACAGTCTCTAGTACTTTCACACACACCATAGGAATGGACATGATTATTAAAATCAATTTAGTGCTATTAGAACTAGCATAATCCATTGAACCTCTTAAGTATCTTATACGTCTTGCAAGCGCATCTCAATATTCCTAATTAAAATATTAAGTGTATCTTCTTAGTTTACCTACTACATAAGTAATATCAGGTCTAGAAAAGTTCATCAAATGCAGTAAGCTCCCAATTATCTAGGCATACTGAGGTTGAGAAATATATTGTTGTCTATTTTTCATTAATTTAGAATTAGTATCATAAGGGATATTCACGCATGTGAAGTCATAATTTCTAGACTTCCTAAGAAGTTTCTCATTTATTGTTTTGGAATAGTAATATACTATCTTTGTTCTTTATGATTATAACTTCTAAAATCACATTGACTTCACCTAAAAACAACTTATATTTCAAAATAAGATTCTAGAAACCATAGTTCTAGAGACTATCTCATTTGATATATCAATCATTAGACTTGAGAAGAGAATGAATTTTATTATTATCATTCATGTATATTGCAATCTCCTTACCCCTATTTGTAACAATTTAATCTTCCAAAAAAGGAAAATAAGGAAACAATATATTGAAAAATAAACTAGAAGATTCTACAAATATTTTCTCTAATTAGGAAGATTCTACAAATATTTTCTCTAATTAGGTCCATTCCTATGGTGTGTGTGTGTGAAAGTACTAGAGACTGTATTATTAAGATTAAACTTTGTAATTAAAATTCTATGTGATGTAAGAATTTTAGTTTAAACAAAGTTTTTAATGATTTTCATATTTTATAGGTGGTGTATGATGTACAACATATACTTGATGAAATCACCTATATGAGTGTTAAGTGAAATCGTTTGCATGAGATCTTGACATGATCTCTAGAGCCCTCATGAATAATGGGCATGCGCATGGCCAAGCTTGCACGACGCATAACAAATAAGTCCTTAAAATTGTTGTAAAAAGCTAACAAAATCACAAACAAAAATTTCCTATGTTGGTCGTGCTTATGTTGATTGAACTCATGTTGGCCGAGCTTATGTTGGCTAAGCTTGTTTGTTGGTCGAGCTTGGTTGTTGGTCGAGATCATTGCAACAAATTTGTTGGACGATCTCTCCTCTACAAGACCCGGATAGCTGCATCTGCAAGTCATGGTTTGTTTAACCAGTCTTGGAACCCCTCATTCATCTATAAATAGGGGTGTTGTGCTTCCTCCAAAAGCACGAAACACACTTTCTTCAAGCTCTCCCTCTCACTTCTCTTTGTTCTCCCTTTTCTTATTGTTTTGTATCATGGGTTTATATTTACTCTTTTAAAGAGTTCTTCTTACTAGTTCTGTATCCTTGAAATTTTCAAGTTCCTAATATACCCTAGGAGGATAGTGATCATTCACACATAAGGAAATCCATTTAAATTGTGTTCTTATCAAATTCTCCAACAAATTATACCCAAAAATTTCAAGACATACAATTGATTCAAATTATTTACAATGTTGAAGAATGCTAGCAACGCACTCCTTCTGACATACTTTTTACTATTGGTTAAAAATTTATTAATAACCACAAATAATGAGTAAGAAGTGAATCCCCTAGAATTTTGTGGTCTAATAAATTTCACCAAACATGTAAGAGCTTACACAAATGAGTACCTTACTAGCATTTCTCACTTGATATTTCCAAATTATTCTCAAGCAACGAAGAACTAACGAAATTGCTCAAAGTTACATCAATCTGTGTGCAGAACAATGTTGTAAATACTCAATACCATTTTTGAATGAAACTGTAGCATCTTGGCAAGAAGACTCCGGACAGTTACGAAAAATTTAAATACTTGCCCTCCACACCAAAAGCAAAAATGAAAGAAGAACAGATTCTTTCTCAGACACACAGGATCATGATGATTAAGGTTAACCCAATACTCCTCGGAGTTGAAAGACCAACATTAACAGTATGTGATAGCCAAAAAAGATTGAAATGTCTCACCTGACCATCAAAGAGACCAACTCAAACGTTCCGCCCTTAGATTGTTCCTCAAAGCCCCAACACAAGAACTATTCCTAGGAAGAGAGTCAGATACAAAGAAGAAATTTAGGTTTAAACCCTTCCTTGGTCCTAATACTTGTATGAAAATCTCAGTTCGGTCCCCATCGTTGGAAAACAGGTAGGCTTTTTTTTACACCAAGGGGGTGGGGGGGTGAATTGGTGGTTTATCAAAAACAAAGTCTTTTCGCAAATGCACTATAATGGTTGTGGTTTTTACAACAAGGAATTTATAGAAGACCTCTACGTCATAAATATAAATCTCCTCTCTAACCCTTAACCAAAATATAGCTGCAAAACAACACAACCAGACTTGCAGCAAGAATCCCCTCTTCTGCAATCTGCAACACCACTTTGAACAATCCTCAAAGTGAACCACATTCCACGAGTCTATCCCCTGTAATTACAACAGGTCCAATGCAGCAAGCTTCAAGGATGCCAAGACAGAACAAATTCTTGATCAAACTAGAAACACCTTCAATGTGTAGAATGTGATCAAGCAATGTGTGTGTGGTCAGTCTCCCTTTGAATCTCTTTCAAGAAAGATCACCACCATCTTCTTGGAGAATTCTTGGAGCACTAAGATCAGAGATATCAATTTGAAACAGAAATGAAATTGTCAGTTCATCAAAAGTCTTTGAACATCTTCGTGTTCAGTCAATTTATAGATTTTTGTTTAACAAACATTCTCTGAGTTGAATAAGCTACTAATACAGTCGACTGAGTTATGACAGTTATAACAATTCAGTCAAACAAGTAGCATACAGTCAACCAAAATAAAAACACATTTAATACAGTTGACCAAACATTCAATTGCTCAACTAACTTTTGAAAATATAGCTGTTATAGTGTAAGAGCATAACAGAATTTCAAAGCAGACAACAGATACAGTCGAGTGTGTGGCGCACACAGTCAACTTCGACAATTAAGATCAATTTGAAATTCTTTTCTTCTCAAAATCTCACAAAGCACTAATTCTCAAAATTTGTACAAAGACTTTAGCATAATCGAATCAATTAATGATGGAGTCGACTTTACTACAACTTTGTATCACAGTTATAAGTTCATAAAAGTGCTTATGGTTTTCGTGCATAAAAACATGTGCAATACATCCAGAAATGATGTAACAAGTACAAGCTCAATATGTATGCATTCACATAGCAATACAACACATAAACATGTTCAACATATATATCAAACATTCAGCATACGAACATGTAACACAACAACAACATATGTGTGTTATTAAGCAATGTGTTGTCATCATAAAAAACTAGAGTGATATAGATATTGTGTTGTCAACAATCTCAACAATCTCCCCCTTTTTTTATAATGCACAACCATGATTAATAACCAACCATGTTTGTAAAATCAAATGCAAAACAGTGTAACAAAAGATATAACACAGTTCAAATACTCTGCATGCATGATATCTAGACAAAAAAATATGAAGCAAAATATGAGACAAAAAAACATTCTCCCCCTTTCATAAAGATTTTCATAAATTTTCTCCCCCTTTGTGCAGTAACAAAAAAGGAGTGTTGTAGATATATATGTTGATTATTCCAAACAGAGATGCATCAGTAAAAAAGTGTGCAAATGATATAACATGCATTGATGCTCCCCCTATCACATTTAATCACATGTAATAAGTAACTCCCACTGAAATGCAGGCATGTGAGTAAAATGTGTATGAATGTAATGCTCCCCCTGCCATTATACATATATATCAAAACCAGATTAGATGCATAATGCAGTATAGATAATCAGAGTATACAAACAATATAGCACAGAGTTGTATCAAAGACAAGATATTAAACAATTCAGTCATGCAATTATACAAACTTCAACAATCTCACAATATTATCTCAATCAAGATATGCATAATCAATTTAGATTAGAGATAATTGTAGATAATCAAGATAAAATAATCAATCAACGAAAGATAACCAAATTCCAGAATTGGAATTTATAACCCTGTTATGATGCAGTCGATTGAATTAATTTCCCAATCGAATACATTGCTTGCCAATGATGTTGAATTCCACTTGTAATTCCAAAGCAATGTTTTTCCTACAAAACCTTTCAAAGATCTTCTGCAGATCAAGCATTTTAGTTATGCAAGAAATATAATAAAAAAGAAGTCAATATGTAAAGATGTGTAACAGATCAAGCATAATCGTCTTCAAACATATCACAGTCAAATCAATAACCATTTTATGCTATTATCATTTAAAATTCCCAGTTCATTTCTAATTGTGAAAAATCTATCTCTGTTTAGAGGCCTTGTAAAAAATCAGCCCATTGATGTAAGGTATCTACATACTCAATCTTGATTTCACCCTTAAGGATGTGATCTCGAATGAAGTTATGCCTTATTTCAATGTGCTTAGTTTTCGAATACAATACAAGATTCTGTCAGATTTATGGCACTAGTGCTATCACATTTTAAAGGAATGTTATCTAGTTTTATACCATAATCTTCTAATTGACTCTTGATCCAAAGAGATTGTGCACAACAGTTTCCAGCTGCTATGTACTCAGGTTCTGTGGTGGATAAAGCCACACAAGCTTGTTTCTTTGAATGCCAAGAGATCAGTGATGATCCAAGTAAGTGACATGTGCCACTGGTGCTTTTTCTGTCAAGTTTGCAACCTCCAAAATGAGAATCACTGTAACCATTTAGAAAAATGTTTGTACCGTTTGCATACAATAGTCCTAGGCCTTTGGTTCCTTTGAGGTATTTCAAAATTATTTTTACAGCTGTTAGGTGTGATTCCTTAGGTGAAGATTGAAACCTAGCACAAAGACATACACTTTGTATTATGTCAGGCCTATTGGCAGTAAGATAAAGTAAGGATCCAATTATACCTCGATACATTTTCTGGTCAACACTCTTACCAGCTCATCAAGATCCAAATAACAATTGATTGCCATAGGAGTTGCAGCCTCCTTGCAGTCCAACATTTTAAATTTCTTCAGCAAATCGTTGCAGTATTTGGATTGGTGAATAAAAATTCTATCTTTAGTTTGCTTGACTTGTAGTCCAAGGAAGTATGTCAGTTCTCCCATCATGGACATCTCAAATTCTTCCTGCATGATTTTCAAAAATTCTTTGCATAGCATAGAGTTATTGGAACCAAAAATGATATCATCAACATATATTTGGACATATAGTTTATCCTTGGTTGAACTCTTGATGAACAGGGTTAAGTCTACTTTGCCTCTTGAGAATCCTCTCTTTATGAGAAATTCACTTAATCGTTCATACCATGATCTTGGAGCTTGCTTCAAGCCATATAGTGCTTTTATCATTTTGTAGACATGGTCGGGATGTTCAAAGTTTTCAAATCCCAGTGGCTGTTCTACATAAACCATTTCCTTAATATATCCATTCAAGAATGCGTTTTTGACATCCATCTGATATAATCTGAATTTCATTGCAGATGCAATATGTCTCATCATAGTCGATTCCTTCTTCCTGGCAATAGCCTTTAGCCATTAATCTTGCCTTGTTCTTTATGATTTCACCAGAGTCATCCATTTTGTTCCGAAAGACCCATTTTGTACCTATAACTTATAGATTAGGTCTTCTAGGAGTGAGTTCCCATACATTTGATAACGGTCTCAAAACCGTTATTTTCATGCATAAATTTGATATTAAATCACACCCTTTGTAGCTTAAAGTGAGCTTAGAATCAAGTAAAACTCTTAAGTTGTGTTACATGAGAGTCAAAAGTTGTTTTTAGAGATATTATGCTTGTTTTGCATTGTTTTGCAGGGTTTTTGATGAAAATTGAAGATGGCAATGAAGTAGGAAGGTCATAGACTCAAGAATGAAGGAGAAAAAGGAAGAAAAGAAGAGTTTGTGAACCGCTCAGCGGTAAATTCCACCGCTGAGCGTCCTAGTGCAAGGAAAAGTTGTTGTCTGGCGCCCAAGCGGTGACGCTGAGCTTCCAGAGCGACAAGAGGCAAACCGCTCAGCGGTCATTTTAGGCGCCTGGGCGGTGGCGTGTGTTGAGGCAAACCGCTCAACGATCATTTTAGGCGCCTGGGCGATTGTCTATTTTTATATTTTGGATTCTGAGATCTTTTTGTTATCTTTTTGGCTTATATATAGCCTTAGTGCGAATCCAAATTTAATTCTTTTGGCAGAGAATAACGTCCACAACAACTCTACACCTTTGGAGGAGATTTTTTGGATGCTTAGGCTCCACTTTATCAATTCTAGGGTTTGCTTTTCCATTCTTCCATTTAGTTCATCTAGTTTCACCATGCTTATGGTGAACTAAACCCTTAGTTGTTGGGGAACAATGTAATCTTTTGAAACTCTCATATATTGAAATTCTTGTTTACTTTATATGCTTGCATATGCTTGATTTATCAATTGTTGGGTTCTTTACCTTTGCTTAATGCTTTTATCGTTTAACTCATTCGTAGATGTTGTTTGTCTTTATTGATACGGGGACGTACAATAATGTCATGAACTGGGGAGAATTCTTTTATTATGTTAATACCGCCTAGGGATAGGGGTAGGACGATCAATTGTATTTTGCTTCCGCTTATTATGCATTATTAGTTACTAGGGGAGGCTAGGGATAGCAAGCCGGTAATTAGTAATAGGCTCTTTTCACCAAGGGATTGGGTTAAAGGTAGACCAAGAAAGTTTGCATGGCAATATGATAAATAAGCAAAGTAAACAAGAAGAGTAGATATATGAGGGCGGATAAGATGAAATTGTAACGCCCAACAACCTCATTCATTCATAGTTTCTTTTAGTCAATTGAATTCTTGCATTTGCATGTTTATTTCTGTTTTGCATTCAAATTATTTTCTTTTACTCAATTCTTAAACGATTAGTTTACACGAAAGATAAGGCCTTAAGAGTCCTCTGGGAAGAACGATATTGGGATTACCGATTATTATTACTTGATACGATCTGGTACACTTGTCAGGGGTCTAACAACATTGTTTCTTCTAAATTGGTTCAACTCTTCTTGCATGGACATCATCTAGTTTTCATCACTTAATGCCTCCTCTACTCTCTTAGGCTCGATTTTGGATACACAGGCAACATTCATGCAGGATTGATTTAGTTTCCTTCTTGTGGATACGCCTCTTGAGATGTCACTAATAATGTTGTCAGTAGAAATATTTCTTGGTACTCTTCATTCTTTAGTCGATTCCATTCTGGGAGATTCGACTTGTTCATTACTGTTCTCCTTGTCAGTGGGTTCATCAGGCACTTCTGCTTCTCCTGTTGAATTTTCATCTTCTTCAGTTAAGTCCTTGACGTGTTCAGATACATTTGGAGCCATGATAAACTCATCAAAAGCAACATGAATAGATTCCTCAACATTCAAAGTCCTTTTGTTGTACACCCGGTAAGCTTTTCTGTTTAAGGAGTAACCAATGAAAATAACTTCATCTGCTTTGGAGTCAAACTTGCCGAGGTTCTCTTTACCATTATTCAGCACAAAACATTTGCTTCCAAAAATTCTCAAATGTGAGATGTTTGGCTTTCTTCCTCTCAGCAACTCATAAGGAGTTAGCTTTAATATTGACCTTATGATAGTTCTATTCAGCACATAACATGCAGTACTAACAACGTTTGCCCAAAAATATTTTGGCATATCTCTATCATTTAACATTGATCTTGCATGTTCCTTAAGGGCTCTGTTTTTCCTTTCAACAACTCCATTTTGTTGTGGAGTTCTGGGTGCTGAGAAGTTGTGAGCAATTCCCATTTCACTTAGATAGTCATTGAAATCTTTGTTCTGGAATTCTCCTTCGTGGTCACTTCTGATAGCCTTAATCTTGAGGTCCATTTCATTTTGAACAGCAGCAACAAAGCGTTTGAATACTTTGAGAGTGTCATTCCTTGCTGCAATGAAGTAAGTCCATGTATACCGTGAATAGTCATCAATAATGACTAGTCCATATGAGTTCCCTCCGAGACTCTTTGTTCTTGAAGGTCCAAAAAGATCCATGTGAAGTAATTGCAGAGGTTTCCTGGTTGACATGTCTCTTTTACTTTTGAATGGCTATTTGGTTTGCTTTCCTTTTTGACATGCATCACATAATCTATCTGTAGTATATCGAATTTTGGGCAGACCATTTACCAGGTTCTTGGAGACTAGTTTGTTTAATTGATTCATACTGATGTGAGCAAGCCTCTTGTGCCATAACCAAGCATCTTCTTCCTTAGTTATCAGACAAACAACAGAGTCGAAAGGGTTGTATGTGAAGTCGATTACATAGATGTTGTTCAATCTTTTTCCCATCAGTAGTAATTCATATGTTGTCCCGTTGCTGATAAGACAGTATTTGGGCTCAAATGTGATCTTTAAACCTTTGTCGCATAGTTGACTGATGCTGAGCAGATTATGTTTTAACCCTTCAACAAGTAGAACATTTTTAATTTCATAGGATGAAGGAGTTTTTATTTTACCTATACCAACGATTCTTCCTCGTTTATTATCACCATACGTGACATGACCAGTAGCCTTGTAGGAGATGTCCGAGAACTTTGTGGGATCCCCAGTCATGTGTCTCTAGCAGCCACTATCAAGACACCATGTGGAACTTTTGGATAGTTGTTTCATATTAGCTTTGACTATTCTTGATTTTGCCATCATAGTGAATTCTTCTTTATTCTTGGCCTTCTTGATATCAACTAAATAACTTTGTCTGATCTTCTTGCTCAAAAACCTTGTGAATCTATTGTCTGACAAATTTGAACTTTGCGTTTCTGGATAAGGTTCTCCGTCTTGAATTGCCTTGTGTTGCAACTTTCCTGTTTCAAAGGATTCATAGAAACCATCAGTAACAGACTTTGACTTCTTATTAAGGGTGTAGTTACAAAGTCAATTTTGAAATCATAAGTCCTTTTAGAATGCAAAATAGAAGTCATCCCCAAGTATATAGTCCAATCAAAGAAAAACAGAGTCGACTAGTTTTTCAAATATTTTATGAAAACCAGCTCTGGTGCCAATTGTTGGAAAACATGTAGGCTTCTTTTTACATGAAGAGGGGGGTGAATTGGTGGTTTATCAAAAACAAAGTCTTTTCGCAATCTTGAAATCAAAGTATTAAACTTTAGAAACTTTCTTGAAATGCAAGTAATGAAAATTCGTGTGCAGCGGAAAAATGTAGTTGACTGTACAAATAGTAAAGTCGACTATAAGTAAAAGTGTAGGGACAGAGAAAATCAAACACTAGGTTTTATACTGGTTCGACCAACAAACCCAGGAAGCAAATGCACTATAATGGTTGCGGTTTTGACAACAAGGAATTTATAGAAGACCTCCACATCAAAAATATAAATCTCCTCTCTAACCCTTAACCAAAATATAGTTGCAAAACAACACAACCAGACTTGCAGCAAGAATCCCCTCTTCTGTAATCTGCAACACCATTTTGAACAATCCTCAAAGTGAACCAGACTCCACGAGTCTATCTCCTGTAATCACAACAGGTCCAATGCAGCAAGCTTCAAGGATGCCAAGCCAGAAAAAATTCTTGATCAAACTAGAAACACCTTCAATGTGCAGAATGTGATCAAGCAATGTGCGCATAGTTAGTCTCCCTTTGAATCTCTTTCAAGAAAGATCACCACCGTCTTCTTGGAGAATTCTTGGAGCACTAAGATCAGAGATATCAATCTGAAACATAAATGAAATTGTCAGTTCATCAAAAGTCTCTAAACATCTTCTTGTTTAGTCAATTTACATATTTCTGTTTAACAGACATTCTCTGAGTTGAATAAGCTACTAATATAGTCGACTGAGTTATGACAGTTTAACAGTTCAGTCAAACAAGTAGCATACAGTCAACCAAAATAAAAACACATTTAATACAGTTGATCAAACATTCAATTGCTCAACTAACTTTTGAAAATATAGCCATTATAGTGCAAGAGCATAACAAAATTTCAAAGCAGACAACAGATACAGTCGAGTATGTGACGCACACAGTCGACTTCGACAAGTAAGATCAATTTGAAATTCTTTTCTTCTCAATTAACGGTGGAGTCGACTTTACTACATCTTTGTCTCACAGTTATAAGTTCATAAAAGTACTTGTGGTTTTCGTGCAGAAAAACATGTGCAATACATCCAGAAATGATGTAACAAGTACAAGCTCAATATGTATGCATTCACATAGCAATACAACACCTAAACATGTTCAACAGATATATCAAACATTCAGCATACGAACATGTAACACAACAACAACATATGTGTGTTATTAAGCAATGTGTTGTCATCATAAAAAACTAGAGTGATATAGGTATTGTGTTGTTAACAATCTCAACACTCATGTTTTCAACTGTCTCATTTGGGACCTTTTTTTGTATAAATGAACACATTTTACCCCAACCGTTAACTGGTGTTAGACAGCGTTAAATTAAGCTGAGTTGAATTTTAATTTTTTATCCACGTGGCATTGTGCACTAAAATTGAATGGCTCTTGTGTTTTATCCAGGTGGACGACCAAGCCCTAACATTTAAGGGCATCCCCTCTCATCCAAACTATATTTTCGTGTTGGGGAAGAAGAGGTTTTTCTTTTGTCCTTGGGAAGAAGAGGTCGTCAAGCAGTGTGGTGTTGAGGTGCTGGTAAGGATATGTCTCGTTCATCAACCTCTTGTAAATGTTTGGGTTCAGTCATGCAACATAGTTGTGGGAGTCTTAGGAGGTTGGGTGCAAAACCAACATGCTTATGTGGTCAGAATACAGTGTTCCGTATTGCGAGAACCCCTAAAAAGAAGGGGAAAAAAAATGGGGTTGCCCTAACTTCAAGGTGAGTTTTACATAAGCATAAATCTTTGTCTATTTATTTGGTTTTTCATGAAGGAATGTGTGTTCTTGTTGAACAGGGTGGGAGTGAAGAATTGGTTGGCTGCAACTTCTTTCAGTGGTGCATTAAAGAAGGAAATGAAGGAGTGGTAAAAAAAAGGAGTGGTAGTGTAAGAAATGAAGAAGTGGGTGTGATGAGCATGGAACACAGTGTGTGCAATGTTGCTGAAACTTGGCTAAAACTTGTATTAGCAATGTTATTTGATTTCAGTAATGAAACTTGGCTTTTATGTAATGTGTCTTTTATTTATGAAGGCTAGTGATTACAGTGATAATGTGTCTTATTTAATTTGTTTTAATTATATTGGTAATTTAAGTGGAAAACAAACATGATAAAGCAATGAGATTTAAAGATCATGACTGATAATGAAATTGGGCAATAATCACTTTATCATAACCAAAATCATTGTCTTACATCATAACAGAATGTGTTCAAAATGATATTATCATTGTCTTACATATCCAAAATACATTAAGATTACATCATAATAGAGTGTGTTCAAAATGATAGAGCAAAGATTTGCTACAAAATATAATTAAGTTCAGTAAATCAGATCATTCATCAGATACAAGCATAGTTTTTTCGTGAGTAATAGGAACTTATGTTACTGAAGGTTGGCTGGGTTCTGGTTGTTGAGGACCAAGGTCAGTACCAAGCATAGTAGATTCTTGAGTTATTGGAACATCTATTGGTGGAGGTTGGGTGACTTCTGTTTGTTTAGCAGATTGGGCAGTAGGTCTTTGTGGACAACCTTTTTTGTTATGTCCAAGTTCTTTGCAGATGGCACATCTTTTTCTTTGCCTACCCTTTCTTAATTCACTGTCATTCTTCTTCAACTCCCAATCCTCAAGTCTTCGTTTCTTCTTGGGCCTTCCTGGCATTGTCCTCTTCTTTGGTGGTAATATATCTGAATAGGGTGTAACATCCCAGATATGTTGACCATTGATAGGGTTAATAATGGTGTTGTAAGTCTCTTCATAGGTAGACTTCCTAAACCAGTGCCCAATGTAATCTTCTGCATTTATATTCAAAAATTTCATTGCAGTTATGGCATGACTACAAGGAATGTCAGTAATTTCCCATTTTCTACATGTGCAGTCCATGGTGTCAACGTTCATAACAAATTGCTGCCCAAATTGTGAAATATGTTTCACTTCAAATGATTTTTCTCTTGACCACCTCTATTTAACACACAATTGACAACATAATTAGCTGGATCAATATAAATGCCTAAAATGAATGGAAACAGACTTAACATGAATGGAAACAAAGTTTATAAAAGTTACCTTGGTAACCAATATCTACTTAACCATGACTCCTTCTGAAATCTGTTCAAAAACTTAGGGCAGACTGAACCTTGCTATGATGTCATCTTTTTCCTGTTGGCAACCCATCTCTTCATAATATAAACCCTAATGTCTTCTAACATGCAAATAATAGGCTTAGACCTACTATCAACTAACACACTATTAAAGGCCTCACACATGTTGTTGACAAGAGTGTCACATTGTGATCTAGAGGTGAATCTAGATCTTGACCAAAACCTGGCATAAGTAAATATAACTTGTCAAGTATTTAAATGTCAACTGTGAGTATATCAAATAATTATAAGACTTAATACATACTTAGGTGGAATGACAAGCAAGTATTTAAATGCGTCTAAATTTATGTCTTTAATATTCCTCATTTCAGATTCCCATTGTTGTGGATGCGTGGCTATTGTTGCCCTCCACATGAGACGTTTAAGGTTTTTTCCAGGAATTTTTTTTTTTGAAGTTTGAATATAAATGCCTAACACAAAATCTTTGTTCTACCCCAGGTAGAAGATCTTGAATAGCTGACAAAAGACCCTGACATATTCAACATATTGAGTTACATATACAATATATTGTGTAATGAAGATATTCAGTTATATGTAGTAGAAATTAATCATTGATTGACCTTTTGTTGGTCTTAAATAAATGTGCATCCTGCACAAACAGCTTCCCCACCAAGGTCCTTAATTAGATGCTCCAAGAACCATGTCCAGGACTCTTTGTTTTCTACCTCAAAAACAACATATGCTATGGGCAACATTTGGTCGTTTCCATCTCATCCCACTACTGTTAGTAACTCCCCTCTGTTAAACCCCTGGCAAGTGTACCAGATCGTTATCAAGTAATATAAACGGTAAGACCGAGTATCATTTTCCCAAAGGACTTAGTGGCCTAGACGTTCATGTGATTTGATCGCATAAGACTTGAAAGAAGAATAATTTGGTATTTTGATGCAAAGATAAAATTAAACATGCAAAATGCAAAACTTGAATCAATTGGCAAATGAAACTATGGATGAATGGAGTTGTTGGGGTTTACAAATTCATCCTAATCAACTCCCCTATATTTACTTTTCTTATTAAATTCGCTTTATTATCAATTTCATGCAACTTTCTAAATTACTCTAAACCCGATCGCTCGGCGAAAAGAGCCTATTACCATAATTACTAGTTTACTATCGCTAGTCTCCCTAGTAATTACTAATGCATTAATCACAGAAGCTTAAAAGTAATTGACCGTCCTAATCCTATCGCTAGGTAGTATTGCATAATCAAGAGAATTCCTAACAGTTCTAGATTTCCCCGTACGTCGTCGTATCGACAAAATCAAAGATCATGACACCAAATGAGTTAAATGATGCAAGCTCTATCCGCAGAAAAGAAAACTCAAACTATTGATAATACAGGCATATGAATAAAATAAGAATTTCAATATAAAAGAGTTTCAAAAGGATTACATTGTTCCCCAACAACAATGGGTTTAGTTCACCATAGACATGGTGAAACAAGATGGAATTAATGGAAAGAATGAAAGAATAAACCCTAGAATTGGTAATTTGGAGCTCTCGCATCCAAAAGCCGCCTCCAAGGAGTGAAGAAGGTGCTCTGACGTCTCTGTTTGCCAAAAGATTACCCTAAGAATCGCACTAGGTCTATTTATAACGCAGAAAAATAATAGAAATTCGGCCCAAGGCCCACAATTTAGGCGCTCAGCGCTCACAACCGCCCAGCGGTGGTCACGCAGGACGCTTAGCGGTCACTTGGCGCTCAGCGGTCACTTGGCGCTAGCAGTGTGCGACTCCAACGCTCAGTGCTGAATTGACGCTGAGCGGTAGACGTGACTTCTCTTTTCCACCTTTTCTCGTCCTTTCTTGATTATAAGTCCTTCCTTCTTCATGTCCATCATTCAATTCTCATCAAATCCTGTCAAAACAATGTAAAACATAATATCTTCTAAAACCACTTTTGTCTCTCTTGAACCCAAACTAAGGTATTTTTCATGATTCTAAGCTCATTCTAAGACATAGAGGTTGTGTTTTGATATCAAATTAATGTATAAAAATAACGGTTTTCCAACTATTATCACAACCCCAAACTTAAAACTTTGCTTGTCCTCAAGCAAATAAAACAGAACTAAGCCTTCCACCTATCATCAAAATGGTTCAACACTTTCAAAACACATCCTTTCACAACAAGTAATGACTCAATTCAGCTCTTCAATGGAATATAATCAAGATGCATACATGCTTCACTTCATTCTAGTCCACATATTCACATATTCTCCAACAGATGCTATATTGATGAATGATCAATCAACTAAGCACAAATGTAATCATGAATTGCAGACATCCTCACCAACAAAGTTTTTCACTCCATCACTCAAGTGTCTCAAGAGGTCACTCCTTCTCCCTACTATTCACCTGTCACAAAAAACAAAATTGCCCTTTATTTACTACAATCAACATTCTCACACATAAATGTCATCACAAGGACTTCTCAAGGCTTATAGTGAGGCTAGGCTAACAATAAAATTGGTTTTTCTGGATCACAAAGTCCTTGAGTTAAGAGAGTTATTTATCATACATAGTTCAAGCACCAACTCTCTTTCACCAATTTCACTTATTCTCAACTTTTCCCTTTTTTCTTTTTACTTTTTCACTGAGCTCATCTTTCATGCTTTTTCTTTTCTTTTCTTTTTCATTTCTCATGTTTTTTTCAATTAACACATTAGCTCAATGCTTTTCTTTGCCTTTCAATTCTCCCAACCCCAAACTTGAACCTTTATCAATACCTTTCAATTATTCTCAACTTAACTCAAGGTAAAGATTTTTCTCAGGGTTTTCAAAAGTGTCTCAGGCTAAGGTTCAAAAAGGATAGAACACATGGTTCTTTTTAATTTTTGGGCGAAAATTTGGCTAAGTAAAGGCTTCCAAAAATGGCCTTGATCATATGACACAAACATGTGATTCAATCAATCATACAGACTCCGGCAAAATCATTCATGCTTCCAAATGAATAGCACATATATCAATCAAGCACTCTAGAGCTCAAAATTCCTCACACAAATATGCTCACTCAACAGCTCAAATCTCAATCATAGACCCTGCTTAGCATCATAACCACAATCATAATTCATCATGCATCTGTTCACACAGCTTGTGAACAATTCACCTATATAGAAGCATATATAACAATCTCAATCATCATCCACATCAAGCATCATCAAGCACACTCATGATGCAATAAAACAAGTCAAACCACAATCAGATAAGGTGTTTAAGCAACTTCACACAAACCTACACTACCAGTTCAAATTACAACTGAAAAAGAAAAATAAAAACCACTGGATTGCCTTCCAGTAAGAGCTTGTTTAACGTCACGAGCCTGACCCAAAATCCTTATGGATCCACCAGCTTTATCACCTCAGCAGCTTGTTCTACTTCTCCACCCAAATAATGTTTGAGTCTTTGACCATTCACCACCCAACTCCTATTGGGAACACTATCAGTTGGATCTGTTATTTCAACCGCCGCATGGGGAAGCACATTCTTTACTATGTAAGGTCCTGACCATTTTGACTTCAACGTTCCAAGAAATAGCTTCAACCTTGAATTAAACATTAACATCGACTACCCTGGATTGAACACCCTCTTTATCAACTTCCTGTCAGGATAGAATTTTACCTTTTCTTTATAACTCCTTAAAGAGTCAAATGCATGCAATCGCATCTCTTCAAGCTCCAACATATGCCTTCTACGCTTATTTTGCGTTTCATGAGGATCAAAATTTAAAAATTTCAAAGCCCACAAAGCTTTGTGCTCCATCTCCACTGGCAAATGACATGTTTTTCCATACACCAACTGAAGAGGTGATAAACCCATGGAAGTCTTCATAGTTGTTGTGTATGCCCACAAAGCGTCATCTAATTTATGTGCCCAATCTTTTCTTGAAACTGCAACAGTCTTTTCTAAAATTCTTTTTATCTCCCTGTTAGAAACTTCAGCTTGACCATTTGTCTTTGGATGATAAGGAGACGCCACTTTATGTTTCACCCCATAATGCTTAAGTACCTTTACAAGCTGATAATTACAAAAATGCAACCCACCATCACTGATGAGTACCCTGAGAGTTCCAAATCGTGCAAAAATTTGCCTTTTTAAGAATTTGATCACAGTATTGGCATCATTCTTGGGACATGCTAAAGCTTCAACCCATTTACTCACATAATCAATTGCCACCAAAATATATTCATTATTAAAAAATGGTGGAAAGGTCCCAACAAAATCAATACCCCAGCAATCAAAGACTTCAACCTCCAAAATACCTTGTAAAGGCATCTCATGACGTCTTGAAATAGCTCCTATTCTTTGACATTTATCACAATTCCTTGCGTGGTTGTAAGCATCTTTAAACAAAGTAGGCCAATAAAACCCTGACTGAAGAATCTTTACATTAGTTCTTTCTCCATTATAATGGCCTCCATATGGCGAATCATGACAATGCAAAAGAATTCCTTTTGCCTCCTCTCTTGTCATACATCTTCTTAAAAGATTATTTGCTCCGATCTTGAACAAATAAGGATCATCCCATATGAAGTGCTTAGCATCATGTAAAATCTTTTTCTTCTGTTGCCAATTCAGTTATTCAGGAATAACACCTACAACTTTAAAATTAGTCATATCAGCAAACCATGGTCTCTGCTGAATATACAAGAGAGTTTCATCTGAAAAAGACTCCCAAATTTCCCTCTCCTTGTTTGTAACTTCTTTGTTGACTAATCAGGATAAATGATCAGCAATTAAATTCTTACTTCCCTTTTTATCACGAATCTCTACATCAAATTCTTGTAACAAGAGCACCCATCTAATCAATCGTGGCTTTGAATCTAGCTTTGTCAACAAATACTTTATGGCGGCATGATCAGTATAGATAATCACTTTAGATCCAATGAGATAAGATCTAAACTTCTCCAGTGCAAAAACTATAGCCAAAAACTCTTTTTCTGTGGTGGCATAATTCAATTGAGCTTCATTTAAAACTTTACTAGCATAGTAAATTGTGTGAAATACCTTCTCCTTTCTTTGACCAAGCACAACTCCTATAGCATAATCACTGACATCACACATGAGCTTAAAATCTTTATTCCAATCTGGAGCTACAATCACTGGAGTAGAAATCAAACTCTTCTTCAAAACATCAAACGCCTGTAAACATTCATCACTCATTACAAATGGCGTGTCTTTGGCAAGCAAATTACTCAAAGGTTTAGCAATATTTGAAAATATTTGATAAATCTTCTATAAAACTCAGCATGGCCTAGAAAACTTCGAATTCCCTTCACATTTGCAGGTGGTGGAAGTTTTTCAATGACCTCCACTTTGGCTCTATCTACTTCAATTCCCCTAGCAGAAATTTTATGGCCCAAAAACATTCCTTCTGTCACCATGAAATGACACTTCTCCCAATTCAAAACAAGATTTGTTTGAACACATATTTTAAGAACAATATCCAAGTTGGTCAGACACCTTTGAAATGAATCTCCAAACACTGAGAAATCATCCATAAAAACTTTTATGCTTTTCTCCATAAACAATGCAAAGATTGCCTACATACACCTTTGAAATGTGGCTGGGGCATTACATAATCCAAATGGCATTTTCTATAAGCAAATATACCAAAAGGACATGTAAAAGTCATCTTCTCCTAATCTTCAGGATCCACCATAATCTGATTATAACTAGAATACCCATCTACGAAGCAATAATAAGCTTGTCCAGCTAATCTTTCTAACATTTGATCCACAAAAGGCAAAGGAAAATGATCCTTCCTAGTGATTGTATTTAACTTCCTATAATCAATGCACATACGCCACCCAATAACTGTCCTTGTAGGAATAAGCTCATTTTTTTCATTATAAATCACTGTCATCCCTTCTTTCTTTGGAACCACCTGTACTAGACTTACCCATTTACTATCAGAAATTGGGTAAATGATACCTACTTCTAATAGCTTCAATACTTCCTTCCTCACTACCTCTTTCATAATTGGATTAAGTCTCCTCTGTGGTTGAGCTATTATCCTATAATCATCCTCCATAAGAATTCTATGCATGCAGTATGTAGGACTTATACCTTTAAGATCTGAGATTGACCACCCTATAGCACCTTTATTAGCCTTCAAAACATCCACCAACTTCTCTTCTTCTTGTGGAGATAATGAATTACTAATAATGACTGGCTTTCCTCCATTTTCTTCTAGAAAAACATACTTCAAATGGGGGTGGTAATTCGTTCAACTCAATCTTACTTTCCTTACTTTCCTCCTTGGGTTCAATTTTTTCAAAACTAACTTTTTCTAATGGAATTTCTTTTGATGCCTCCAAATCTTTAACACATTCTTCAATTAGTTTTTCCTCCTCTTCATTCAAATCTTCACATTCATCAATAAGAGTTCTTTCCAATGAAGAAGCATTACTTACCCTAGTCCCTTGCGTCATACAGAGTTCATCAATAATGTCAACTTGGAAACATGCTTTATCATCTTTAGGATGTGACATTGCTTGAAATACATCAAAATCCACCTCTTCATCTTGCACTCTGACTTTAAGTTTGCCATTCTCCATTAATCACGATCCTGGCTGTCTTCATAAATGGTCTTCCAAGTATCAGAGGTGCATCTCCATTCTCCTCCATCTCCATTATGACAAAATCCACTGGAAACAGAAATTTATCCATTTTTACTATTACATCTTCAACTACTCCGTATGGATATTTGAGAGATTTGTCCGCCAATTGAAGAGTCATCCTTGTTGGTTTAAGATCTAATCCTTTAATTCTCTTAAACATAAAGAGAGGCATTAAATTAATGCTAGCTCCCAAATCAATCAAAGCTTTTCCAACCTCTAACTCCCCGATAGTACATGGAATGATAAAACTCCCTGGATCTTGCAATTTAGGAGGTAACATTTTCTGTATGACTGCACTGCAGTTACCTTGCACCTCAATAGTTTCCTTCTCAATATACTTTCTTTTCTTCATGAGAAGTTCTTTCAAAAATTTTGCATATGACGGCATTTGCTACAGTGCCTCAGAAAACGGTATCGTAATTTCCAACTTCTTAAAAATCTCCATAATCTCTCAAACTGTTTTTCTTTTTCCTTCCTTGAATATATCTTGGGATAAGGAAGGGGTTTTTCAAATTCTCTTTCTTTTAATTTCTCAACCTCTTCTTTCTTTTTTTCTCCCTCAACTCTCATTTTTTCACTCACCACGCCTTCTTCCTCCATTTTTTTCTCTCTCTTCTCATTCTTGTTTTCTTCACTCTCTTTCTCTTTCTCTCTTTTCTCAATTTTTCTCTCCTCTAATATTCTACCCCTCCTGGTAACAACAGTTTCACATTCTTCTCTTGCAACATTTCTTTCACACTCATGCTCCTCCAGACTTCTAACATAAAATACATTGTTGTTCATAACTTTTTGGAAATACTCTTCAGATTCTACATCCTTTTTAAACGACACAACTTGTGGTTGCTTTTGAACTCTTGAAACTTTTCTGATTTCCTGCGGAACTAGAGAAAGTTTCTGTATAATTATCTCTAACTGTTGAGTGATCATCTTGCTCTGCTCCAATAAATCATCATGATATTGATACAATGATGTTTCCTGTTGTTGAACAAAATCAGCACTTCCACTAGTCATCTCCTCATTACTATCTGCCATAGTCTCTATAAGTTCATAAGCTTCCTCAGTAGTCTTGTTTATAATACTACCCCCAACTGCAGCATTCAACAGTTATTTGGACTGCACACCCAAGCCTCCAAGGAATGTAAAAACCAAAGTTGTCTTGTCAAACCCATGAACAGGCGTTTTCCTCATTAATCCTTTGAATCTCTCCCATGCCTGCCCCAAGGTTTCCTCCATACCCTGTTTAAACAAAGAGATCTCCAACTTTCCTTGAGTGACTTTTGACTGCGGAAAGTATTTGTTCAAGAATTTAGATGCCACAGTCTCCCACGTAGTAAGGCTTCCTTGCGGAAAAGGAAACAAGCTTAGTTTTATACGGTCATCTGATACTCCAGTCATCTTTATCGTGTTGCAAATTTCAGTGAATGTTGTCAAATGATCATGTGGATTCTCATTCGACAACCCATGAAATTGGTTGCTTTGTACCAGATGAATTAACGCAGGGTTCATCACCATATTAGTTGTTTTGTCCCTTGGCATGGCAATGTTGTTAAAATGTAACGGGCCAACAACATTTGATGCATCCGCAAGCGTACATCTGGGAGGAGCTTCCTTTGCCATATCCTTTGTATTTTGAGTAGAAACCTCCGGTGAGGATTGTACAAGTATTTCAGGAGAGGAGAACAATTCACGGAATGGTCTTCTAACTCCCCCCCCCCTCTATCACTCAGTCCTTTGAGAAAAGGTTGATTTTTCTTGCTTCTGGTGTGAATTGCTTCCTGCATACACAAGAAACAAAAACCCTAAAAGCACTTTTATATAAAAAAGAACAAAAAAAAAACAAAAATAATAATACAACCAAGTCAAATTTAATCAAAATTACACTATTAGAATAGTTAAGTCGTAAAGTCCCCAGCAACGGCGCCAAAAACTTGTTAAACCCCTGGCAAATGTACCAGATCGTTATCAAGTAATATAAACAGTAAGACCGAGTATCGTTTTTCCAAAGGACTTAGTGGCCTAGACGTTTATGTGATTTGATCACATAAGACTTGAAAGAAGAATAATTTGGTATTTTGATGCAAAGATAAAATTAAACATGCAAAATGCAAAACATGAATCAATTGGCAAACGAAACTATGGATGAATGGAGTTGTTGGGGTTTACAAATTCATCCTAATCCACTCCCTTATATTTACTTTTCTTATTAAATTTGCTTTATTATCAATGTCATGCAACTTTCTAAATTACTCTAAACCTGATCGCTCGATGAAAAGAGCCTATTACCATAATTAATAGTTTACTATCGCTAGTCTCCCTAGTAATTACTAATGCATTAATCACATAAGCTTAAAAGCAATTGACCGTCCTAATCCTATCGCTAGGTAGTATTGCATAATCAAGAGAATTCTTAACTTTCTAGATTTCCCCGTACGCCGTCGTATCGACAAAATCAAAGATCATGACACCAAATGAGTTAAATGATGCAAGCTCTATCCGCAGAAGAGAAAACTCAAACTATTTATAATACAAGCATATGAATAAAATAAGAATTTCAATATAAGAGAGTTTGAAAAGGATTACATTGTTCCCCAACAACAATGGGTTTAGTTCACCATAGACATGGTGAAACTAGATGGAATTAATGGAAAGAATGAAAGAATAAACCCTAGAATTTGTAATTTGGAGCTCTCGCATCCAAAAGCCGCCTCCAAGGAGTGAAGAAGGTGCTTTGACGTCTCTGTTTGTCAAAAGATTACCCTAAGAGTCGCACTTGGTCTATTTATAACGCAAAAAAAAACAGAAATTCGGCCCAAAGCCCATCATTTTGGCGCTCAGCGCTCACAACCGCCCAGCGGTGGTCATGTAGGACGCTCAGCGGTCACTTGGCGCTCAACGGTGTGCGACTCCAACGCTTAGCGCTGAATTGACGCTGAGCGGTGGACGTGACTTTTCTTTTCCACCTTTTCTTGTCCTTTCTTGATTCTAAGTCCTTCCTTCTTCATGTCCATCATTCAATTCTCATGAAATCATGTCAAAAGAATGTAAAACAAGCATAATATCTTCTAAAACCACTTTTGTCTCTCTTGAACCCAAACTAAGGTATTTTGCATGATTCTAAGCTCATTCTAAGTCATAGAAGTTGTGTTTTGATATCAAATTAATGTATAAAAATAACGGTTTTCCAATCGTTATCACCCTCCATACTTGCCTTTCAAAAAGCATCCATCCAACCCAATAATAGGTCTACAACAAATGAAGCTATCCTTGCATGCCTTCAAGCATGCATAAAATCTTTGGAATATTACCTCACCATTACTGTTATCAACTTTAATTTTTACTATTGTACCTGGATTTGTTTTTAGGAGCTCATGACCATAATGATAAAGTCTTCTAAATTGTTCATTGAATGATCCTTCAACATTATCTTTTGCCATGGCTCTTGCCCTAAAAGCCATATTTCTTGAAATTCCTACATTCCATTTCCTAGTCACTTTCTCCCTAATGTCCATGACCTTCATACTAGGGTTTTCTCTCATAGTTTTCTCCATCCTTTGACTCAACCACTTTGAAGTCATCAATTTTACATTGAAATCTCTACTACAACTATGAGCATCAAACACTTTTCTTAGTTGCCATGCATTGACATCACTCCTAAAGGAACAATAGGCGTACCATTTACAATTTCCTTTTCCACCCAAGCACTTCACAAAAATCCTTTTCTTGTCATTCTTAATAAATTTTAAACTTCTCCCATTACTTAGTGCATAAGTCCTAATGGCATCTGTGAATTCCTTTTTCTCAGCGAAATAGGTTCCTACTTCCCATTTATAAGCCTCCAAACTTTTAGGCATACTAAAAGTGGGAAACCTTATCTTAGTGGAGCCATCATCGTCCTCACTTTCTGATCCAATAATCAACTCCTCTGATAGCCACTCATTGTCAAACAACCCACGAACATAATGAATACAAACATTGTCTGTTGATCATGAAGACTCAAGTACTAGACTGGAAGGTTCTTGTCTAACATTTCCTTTAGAAATCCCAATGTCACATTGGACGCTGACATCAATTAGACTTTCTTCACTGACATCAACTTCTTCATCATCTACATCTTCGTCCTCAGTCTCTACCTCATGTACATCCTCACCCTCACTGTCCTCTACATCATCATCCTCTCCTAAATCCTCTAGCTCAAAATCATGTACCTCATGTACCTCAGCTTCCTCTACATGATGGACCTCACCATCCTCAACCTGATGGACCTCAGCATCCTCACCATCACCCTCATGGGCATCACCCTCACCCTCACCCTCCACCATTTTTGTTCCAAGTTCATTATCGACCTCACCATCACCCTCATGGGCATCACCCTTACCCTCCACCATTTCTGTTCCAAGTTCAGTATGGACCTCACCATCACCCTCATGGGCATCCCCCTCACCCTCCACTTGTGTTGCAACATCACCTTCATCATCAAGATGACCACCAACCCAATCAATCATTTCTATTATTTCTGGTTCCATCATATTATGAACCACATACAAATGAACTTCATCATTTAACCTAGCAATGTTCAACATATGCATGGCACCCCTATCATTAGTTAATAATTCTAACCTATCTAGGTCCACAAACTGACCTCCTAAACTGTACCATAATTCTTTGACGTCCATATGACCTAATTCTTTGACTGAGGCTACTATGCCAAAATAGCTCAACAGGTCTGGATCACAAGACCATTATGCTCTCTCTCCATAAAATTTTAACTGCCCATTATCATCACTGACAAAATGTCCACTATGGTGGACCACAATTTTAATACGTTCCTCATCCATATCAACAACTTGCTTTTATAACCTGTACATTATGGGGGTGAAAAAAACTATTTCTATTACAGTCCTACCACTAAGGGAACACTCACTCACTAACTAAACACTCACACCGATACAAACAGGGGATAGGGAACAAAGTAACATCCCCACTAACCAAACACTCACAGACAGGGGACCACTATAACTGATAAAAAATTCAACAAAGCATATTCGGGACCACAATGTCTAAAGTACAATGTAACAATTGAACATGCAAAATGGGGACCACAAATCATTATCAATAGTTACAGAGCAAAACAAAAACCCAATTATCGAACACACACATGTTCGTAAAAGCAAAAGACATTTATACGTTCCAACACAAAACCAAAGACGAAACGAAATACCTTACCTTTGTTCGTGTCAACTATCGGCTGGATTCACTTCGTCTTGTTCAAGATTGCAGTTGGTGATCGTCTTCCGCTTCGTCTCGCAATGAGGAAATGAAATCCCCAATTCCAATTTCAAATCCCTAATTTTGATATTCCTAAAGTGAATTAAATGAAGTAAATAATGCCACATCACCACTGTTTATTTAATCAAAGCAATCCACGTAAATGAGGAACACACATAAGCACATCCTCTCTACACCACGTGGCCTTAATTTAACGCCGTCTCAGACCAGTTAACGGTTGGGGTAAAATATGTTCATTTTTTCAAAAAAAAAAGGACCCAATTGAGACAGTTGAAAACATGAAGACCAAACTGAAATTTTTATACAAATATTAGGACCAAGGGAAGGTTTAAACCAAAAATAAAATAAAAGTTAAAAATGAAGCACCCATTAATCAAAAACAAATGTTTAACGAGAAATCAATCATCAAATCCCAGAAATAGAGAAACAGATAAACAAAGCTCCAAGTATGTTCCTTCCTTAACACTTGGTCTCTGTTTTTAATTAACGGGAGGGGCACTAGTTTTTATTAGGTTTAAATCCTTTTTTGGTCCCTAAGTTAAGTGTTGATGTTTAGTTTAGTCCCCGCTTTTAAAAGTGTAAACCTTTGGTCCCTATGATATGCAAATTGTATCAAATCAATCATGTCCGTTAAGTTAGAAATAACGGCGTTAAATGTTAAATGATGTGTTAATATATATATCCAACGTGGCAAAAACAATTGTTTTAAAAAAAACAGATATGAAAACGGGCTTTTATTATAAAACGAAATACATACATTAAGTCTAATTATAATTTGATTTAATTATAATTTGATTAGATTAGGTTTTCTTTTTATTAAATGTTATTTTTCAAAAATCTTAAATAAAACTCTAATAAATTCTTCCTAATTAATTTCCCCAAATTAAAAATTGAAAAACCCTAATTAATTTCCCCAAAATTTAAAGAACCTTAATTAAACTTGATACTTGACCTAGTATCCACCAAAAATCAAGTAAACAACAAGAACTCAGAAATCTCTCTCACAAAGCCCTGACCCAAGGAGACATAACAGAGAAGGGCAAATCCCCTTCACGAAAAACTGCAAATCCACACCCTCCTTCCTCGCTATCGCGGCTATCATCGTTGCGAACACAGGGAGGACAATCCTAGGGTATTGAAGGTGGTTCCAGAGTAGATGACTTGAAAAACCCTAACTTCATCGTCAACGAGGAGATCGAAGAAGGCTAAGGTGGGGGGGGGAAGGGGAAGAGAGTGAGAAGGGTGGTGTTGGCGAAGGAGGTGTCGATGCAGAGTCTTATGGCATTCGTGTTTCCGTTCTCGGTGGTGTTCGTGAAGAATTAGGCCTCCGCGAAGAATTGGGCGGCGGTGGCGGTGGTTTTGGTGGTGCGTCTAGGGCTGATTGTGTGGATGATTGGGTAGTTGGTCAGAAGGTTGCTCCTGTTAGATCTTTCAATTTTTTCAGGTGAATGATGGTTTTGTGAAGGGATTGTACTGGAAGAAGATGGATTCACAAATTGAGGTGAAGAAGACGAGCTAGCCCACGAGTTCTCACTCCAGCAGGCCTTCCAGACTCCAATGCTCAGTCCCAGGTTGCAGGTGGTCGATGTTGTTAGGTGAGGGAGGCATGGATGGGAGGAAAATTGATCTTGATTTGGAGCATGGCTTTGTTGACAGAGGAAAATTAGTCTGAAAACCCTAAACTTTTGGAAATTGGAAGAGAGAGAAAAATAACCAAGCATTTCAACCCTCCAAAAAAAATCCCCAATTTTATTTACCCTATTTAAAAAATCCTAATCATTTTATTTCACCAATTACATGTACATCAAACTCTGGCTACCACATCAACTGTTTTCAGGCCAATTAAATGACACGTCAATGTTTCTTTCACACCTCATATGTACAGTGACTTCAACGTTAACTTTTTTTTATCACCGTTAACGGACATGACTGATTTGATATAATTTGCATATCATAGGGACCAAAGATTTACATTTTTAAAAGCGAAAACTAAATTGAACATCGACACTTAACTTAGAGACAAAAAAATTTAAACCTTTTGATTATCAGCAACCTAACAAATACTTCTGTCTCTCACTCTATAGTTAAGGTTTTCTTTCCCGAAGCACGACGCGCGTGAGTGTGAGGGAGTTCGCGCTATTGTTGAAAATTGCAGCTAAGTGACGTCGTTTTAATGTGATTCCGATACACGCGATCGAAGCGCGTGTAGTGAAGGTTAAGAACAGAAGTAGTGGCAGCGTTTGTATTGGGTTGAATGTTTGATGAGTTTTCCCTTTTATCAAACAAAGAAGACGACAACTGGTACTGATCAACATTGTGGGGTGTCCTTACTATGAATTTAAGTTCAGCAGCAAGAATCTTACAGTGTGTCTGTTGTTCAGTGTTATCCAATCTATTTAAAATATGATGCAAATATGGAAGCTGAACAGAGAAAATAGAAATACTAAAAAAGGAGGACTATAATCATCTAGATTAATAAATGAAAAAAAAAACATTATATATATAGAAAGAGACTTACAACCAATTTGAAGTCCTTGAACAAATAATCTATCATTAGATAAACTTAAAACTTAAACTAATTACCTAAAACAAATCATATAAGATAAAACTTCCAACCATAATAAAATCAATCATTACTTAAAAAATCAAAATTCAAGTTGACGAAATTCTAGTAATTTTACAATTTCTCTTTGAGATTTGTCATGGAAATATTGGGTTTTAACTTATTAGAACTTGGTGTCGGAAACATTTATGTAACAATTTCTATCAATTTATTCACTTAAACTGCTGTTACTATAATTATTTAGTTTAGCTCTTCTTGTCTTATATAATATATGTCAAGATTTGTAATATGAAATTCATCATACATAAATTTTTATGGCATCAAGCTTATGGACCCGATCTTTCATTCCAAAATCATTTCTATTAATTTTTACAATAAAAGTGTGATCTTCAATTATTCTATCTTCGAATAAAAATTATTTCCAATCTTTATTAATGGTAAAAAAAAACAAAGTTTTTCTTTAGAAGAGACTTCAAATCTTTTTTTAATAACTGTGAATACTATGAAAGTTTTAATTCAATATGGAATGCAAAAAACATATGTGACATATATTGATATAAAAAATATTTATTTTCCTTTGGATTGTACAATTTTATTATTTTCCAATTGAACTTTTGGTTGAATGGACCAATAAAAGGAGAAAAAAATTTATTTGATAATGTGATTAGTGTAATAATTGTCAACAAGTCAAATATGGAATTTAATCCATGTGAATGAGTTAATATAACACTATAAATAAATAGTCATCATTATTGTTATTTTCTTTATTCAATTTTATTTGTTGAATGGCTTGTACTAATACTAACACAAAAATAATCTATTAGTTATTGAATTTATGTCTGACATAGGGAAATCAGATATGAAAAATACACTGATATTTTTGCAATTAAGTTGTCAAAATTTATTTGTGACCTGCAAGTTCACTTTCTCCTTTATGTAAACAACATCCTCAATGGCGACGAATGTTTTGTGCGTGTTAGGAATTCATGTGGTGACTTGCATTTTTAGGCATTCTTGTGTGTGGTGCATTGTGAAAATTCTTTTTCTCCAAATATTTTTTGCATTGATGTTAGTTTCACATCCTTCAAGTTAAAGTCTAGACGTGCGTGATTGTTTTTGGGGGAACTTCCATGAATGTCCTCCTTAATTGTGTTGAATGTGATTTTTATGATTTTAAGTTGATATGAAATGTTTGATTAATTTTATATTTATCATATGTTTGATGTTTTATGTTATATAATTTTATATTTATTAGATGTTTGATTAATTTATAATTTAATTAAATAATAAATTATACTTAGGAATTATAAATTAATTTATTTTTAATTTATATTAAGGTGTATTCTTAGTTTATATTAAGATTTATTATAATTTTAGATATAGACATTTAGTGAACCGTAATTTAGTGTAAATTATTAAAATTTAATAGTTTACATTAAATCTTGAATTGTTCGATGGGATAATTCAGAAAAAATATTTTTCATAATTTGTTATAACATGTACATTATAAATTTATGCATAAATTTGATAAAATTTCGATTCAGCCCATTTTGTATTGTTCTTTGGATGCATGTTTGATTGTGGTCATGAGTGACTACTTTCATTTTGTGTAATTTGGAAATCAATGTAAAATGTTGTCAAAATTTTATCAAATTTATAATGATAGACTTCCTTGTGTATATGTTAGCGAATTTCAAAAAATATTTTTTTTAAATGGCTAGGGTCTCGCCTTATAAGAATTAAAGTTTTGAGAATGATGGAGTTTGTTACCAACATAGTATGGATAGAAACTGGATGAATGTGCTTTGCGTTAGTGAAGAGTGTGAAAAGGGAGTTTATAAGTTCTTGCAATATGCTTAAGAAAACACTACCTTTGTGAAGGGACATATTATTGCCATTGTGTTCGTTGTTTGAATTAGATACATTAGGATTTGGGTGAAATACGAGATCACTTATTCATCTTCATTATAGTAAGGAGTATCATAAAATCCTACTATGTCACGAATAACATAATATGTGAAAGAATAAATAAATGATCATTTAGAGGACATAGTACGTGATGTTGGTAAAGAAAATTTTGGAATAGCTCATTTATATAAAACTTTGAAATCCAATTTAGAGGAACAATTGTACCTAGGATGCGATAACTTTATGTGATTGTTACATTTATATTTATAATCACACAAAAATCATACATTGTTACTAATAATTGTCTTACTTTCTTATTATGGCAGGAAAAAAAGGGATCAGCCAAACAAAGACAAAGACTTAATGATGTTCCCTACCTACTGTCACGAGGTATGTATGCATTACTAGAGAAACATATTAAAAATTCTAAAGTAGAGGCTACATGGCTAGAGTCTCCTGAGTTAGTAGATCCACCTCCTCGCTATGAGATGTGGAAGGTCACTCAAACTAGGTCTGATGGATTCAATCAAAGTCAATGTGATGCTCAAATACCTCTAACAGGTGCTATCTTTAAGAATGATCAATCAACCAAGCAAAGATGCAGTCAGAAATTCAGAGAACTATTCCTCACCAGGGAAAGTGTTTCACTCAAGCACTTCAAAAGTGTCTCACTCAGCTTACAGGTGTATGGTGTGGTGTTTCTCTCTGTTATCACAATGTAACACAAATTAATTTTTCCTTTCATTTAACCATAATCAAACATTCTCACAAGACGGTTATCATCACAAGGGCTTTTCATGGCTTGTAACTTGGTTGGGCTAAGAAGGAAATTGGTTTTTCTGGTCAGCAAAGTTCCTTGAGTTAAGAGAGACATTTTATGAATTTATCATTCAAGAACAACTCTCTTTCTTTTTCCCAGCTTTCCCTTGCAGTGAGCTTTTTCTTTTCTTTTCAATTTTATTTTCTCACTTTTTCTTTTCTTTTCAATTTTATTTTCTCACTTTTTCTTTTCTTTTGCCTTTTTCTTGCTTTTGTTTTTTGTTTTTTTTTTCAATTGTTGACTGCCTAGAAAAAGTGGGTTGTCACCTGGCAATCCCAAACTTGAACCTTTATCAGTACCTCATCAAATGTTCTCAACTTAACTCAAGGTAAAGATTTTCAAAAAAGGTTTTTCAAACATGCATAAGGTTTAAGGTTCAAAGGTTAGAACAAATGGTTCTCTTTTCAGTGGGCAAAAATTATGTGAAGGCTAAAAGAATAAGGGATAACAAAAGATGGCCTTGATCATATGGAACCTGCAAGCAAGTAGTTCAATCACAGAAAATTTGGGAAAATCATTCATGCTTCCAAAGTAATAACAATTATTTAAAAACAACTCTGAAGCCCAAAACTCACACAGGTAAACTCACAAGTTCCAAAATTTAGAAAAACATCATGCTCGGTATCTCAATCAAATTTTATCTCAAGCACCTGTTTCACATATTGTGAGTCATCTCTTAAATCACATCATGCATCATCTCAGCATCAATCAAACACTAGAATCTCAGAAAGCAATACTCATCAGAAATAGAGCATAATTGAATCAAAGCAGTTCAGTTCATTCAAGCAGAGCACAATAAAATAAAATAAAGCAAAAACAAAAATTAGAAATTAAAAAGTAAAGTTCAGAGAACTGGGTTGCCTCCCAACAAGCGTTTCTTTAACGTCACTAGCTTGACCCAGTCTCCATCATCATAGCATCCATCAATATATGTCTAATCACATAGCATCCATCAATAGATACTAATTTTCTTGTCTTCATTGGTAACCCTTAGTAGACACTAATCTTTCTCATCTTCATTGCCATCCATCAGTAGATGCCTAATCACCTAACATCCATCAGTAGATTTCTAGTCACCATCCTCTTCCATAGCAGCATCCATCAGTAGATGCTCTCTCAAACTCTTCCAACATCCATCAGTAGATTCGAATCTTTCTCATCAACATCTTCAGTAGATGTTAATCTTTTTCTTCTTCATCAGCATCCATCAGTAGACGCTGTCATTACTGCCATCAAAAGCAGCGCATTACTTAAAAAAAAATCAAACACACAAAAACAAAATCAAAACCAAACCACACAAATAATAAAAGAAAAAAGAAAAAAAATAAAAATAAATAAATAAATAAATAAAATAAAATAAAACAAAACAAAACAAAACAAAATAAAATAATACAATAAAACAAAATAAAAGAGAATAAAATAAAATAAAATAAAACGAAATAAAATAAAATCAAATCAAATCAAATCAAATAAAAATAAAATAAAATAAAATAAATTCAAGAACTAGGTTCAAGATATTTTTTTCTTTTTGTTGAATTTTTTTAGGAATTTATTATAACCAGGAACCTATTGCAGTATCCCAATCATAGGAACTTTAATCTCCAATTTCTTGAAGATTTTTATTAAACGCTCAAGCTGTTTCTCCTTTTTCTTCCTATGATCCTTCTTTGGGTGACGAAAGGGTTTTTTATATGATTCTTTCTTTATGCTTTCATCCTTCCCTTCTCTTTTTTTCTCCTTGGAACACTCCTTAGGGCACAAAGGATTTTTCTCAATTTTTTTATTTTCTCTCTCAACCCCTTCTTTTTCTTCCTCCACATCCTTCTCTTTTTCACTCAAACATTCTTTTTCTTCTCTCTTTATTTTTCTCTCACTCAGACATTCTTTTTCTTCGCTCTCTTGCTTTTCTCTCTCTTCTTCATCTTTTCCTTTTTCTTTTTCACTCAGTTTTTTCTTTTCTTTGCTCTCATCTTCTTCTTTTTCTACCTCTTTCTCTCTCTCACTCAGACTCTCTTATTTTTCTTCCTCTATTTGTTTCTCATCAAAAACTTTGCCACCTTCAATGATAATGGCTTGTCGTGTCCTTCTAGGGTTATTCTTCATATTGGCCCCAAGATCTTCCAACTTTTGAATTATGAATCTGCACTGCACTTCCATCCTTTCGGATGTTGCTTGAGTGCTTTCTTGAATTGAGAAAGATTCCTGCATGAACCACTAGAGGGTCTCCTCAAGCTTTGTGGCATTGTTGGCTTGTGGTGGTTCAGTAAATAGTCCACCAACTTGCTCATATTGATTTTGATTTATGCTTGAGTGAGGTTCTCACCAGTAGTTGAAATTACCTTGGTAGAATTGCATCCTTGTTAGATCATATTGTGAGGCCTGTGAAATTTTCTCTAGAGAAGCTTCTGTAGATAATTTATCTCCTTTAGACCTCCTTCAAGTTCCTGCACAAAAATTCTAGAGAGAGACTGTTAGTACAAATATAAAACTAAGAAAAAATAAAATTAGGGATTGAAAAATATAAATTAAAAATGGGAAAAATGAAAATAAGAAAATAAAATAAAATAAAGTCAAAATTAATCAAGAATCACACAAATAGAATAGCTTAAACCGTGAGTCCCCAGCAACGACGCCAAAACCTTATTGGGGCAAATCGGCAAGTGTACCGAGTCGCACAAGTAATATAAAATGGTAAGACCAAGTATCGTATCCTAGAGGACTCTCGGCGCTCAATAGTTGTGTGAAAACAAGATTAATTAAGATTTAAAAATAAAAAGAGATCATTGGGTTTGGCAAAAATAATAAAATAAAATAAAATGCAATTGATCAATGACAAAGGAGCACAGAGATGAATGGAGGGTGATTTATATGAGATGGGTATGCTGTTGGGGTTAGATTTCACCAAGTTCCCTCTCATGTATATAAGAATTCTTCTTTATGCATTAATGCCAACGTCCCTCACTAAATCTCTTAAACCCAGTCCCTCGATAAATAAGTATGTCCCTAATTACCAGTTCATACAATTCCTAGCATTCCTGGTAAAAAGATGTGAAGATCAAGAGGTTAAGACGATTAAGACTCGTAGCCTCATCCCTGAGAAAATATAACCCTTAGGAGTAATTTAACAAGAACCTGAATTGAAAGGAACCTCCCAACACTCATGCAATTCATAGATAATGCTATTGTATAAGCAAGAATAAAGCAGATGAATTACTCTAACAATTAATGAAAAAAGCATATGAAATTAAGAATCAATTCAAATACATGAGAGTTTACAAGGTTACATCATTCCCCAACAACAAATAGAAATTAGTTCCCCATAAACATGGGGGAACTCTATGAACAATGGAAGAAAGAAAGAGAATGGAAGATTAAGAATAGGCTAAGAGTGTATTGCTATGCTCTTCTCTACCAGGGATGCAAAACCTAGAGCCCCAGGGTCCTTTAAATAGTGTCAGAGGCGTGCCAGAATGAAGCCCGATCCAAAAGAATCGAAACAAAGCAGAAACAGGGCCCGATCCATGTGAATTCTCGCTCAAGTGTCATAGAGGTGTTACCAATGAGGAGCATTGGTAAATCTTGAAGAAATTAGTTTTGATGATGCTACAAGAAGTTTCACTTGAAGAAATGTTTAAAAGCACTTTTGTAGAATATAAGTGTAATAGGAAAGTCTTTAAATTTTGTAAAAACCTGTATTTTTACTGAAATAATCGATTATGAGAAGCAACAATCGATTATCATGAGTCTTTCAGGGATAATCGATTATCACTTCCAAATAATTGATTATCACATTTTGAAAATCTTTTAACGGACTTGAATAATCGATTATCACTTACAATAATCGATTATCAGTGGCAGTTGGGACTTGACCTTTGATATTCAGGGTAGCTAGCTATATATTGGGCTTCTGATATTTTCAGAAGTAACGTTTTTGAACAGAAGCTTAGCAGAATACTGTTTGACAGAGGAAGTTCTCAGAAGCTATAGTTCAAAGTTCCCTTGCTTGATCTCGTGAACAGGAGAGGCTCGCGTTTCGTGTGTCGATAGTCGGAGCAAGCTCTCTTCGAGTTAGCAAGGTGCTCTGCCTGGTCTCGTGAAAAGGAGAAGCTCGCGAATTGTGGGTCGATTGCCGGAGCAGTTCTCTTCGAGTTGGCAGAGTGTTCTTCTTCCGGTTCGTTCGTCGAAGGAAGGTTTATTTTATCAATTGTTATTCATCATATTTGTAATCTGTGAAACAAATTTTTAGTGGAACTGTTAATCACTTTTATAGTGATTAACGACTGGATGTAGATTCTGTTGAATCGAACCATTATAAAAATTACTCGTGTGATTTTCTATTCCCTACACTCTTTATCTTTTACGTATATCAACTGTTCAACAAATTTTCTGAAAGAAAATTGATTTTCTAAAAAGGACCAAATTGATTTTAAAAAGGTGACCGAACACGCTTTCCGCTTACTCTAAGTTTTATTCCGCTGCGCTTTACTCTTCAAATCATACCATCACTGGTACCAACAATTGGTATCAGAGCTTGTTTGATAGTTTTTCAAAATTTGCAAAAATGGCCGGTCACAACCAAAACCTTGTATATGCCGAGGGTGCTTCTATTAACAGACCACCACTTTTTACTAGTGATAACTATGCGTTCTGGAAAGTCAGAATGGAAATTTTTATGGGGTTTGTTGACAGAGGCATCTGGGAAGCTGTACAAAATGGTCCTTATATTCCTAAGAGCACAGTTGATGGTGTAGAGGTAGAAAAACCATACTTTAATTGGACTGCTGAAGAAAATAGACGAGCTCAGTTTGACATTAAAGCTCGCAATATTATATCATTTGCTGTTGTACTTGATGAATTCTATAGAATTTCAGTATGTAAGACAGCACAGGAAATGTGGGAAGTCCTCAGAGTCACACATGAAGGAACAGAGGACGTGAAACGTGCAAGGAAGAACACTCTTATTCAGGAGTATGAGATGTTCAGAATGCAACCTGGAGAAACAATTTCTGATGTCCAAAAGCGCTTCACTCACATAGTGAACCACTTGACTGGGTTGGGTAAGACTTTTGATAATGATGAATTAAATGTGAAAATTTTAAAATCATTAGACAGGTCTTGGCAACCAAAGGTAACTGCCATCTCGGAGTCTCAAAACCTCACTCAGATGTCAATGCCAATTCTGTTTGGAAAGCTTCGTGAGCATGAGCTAGAGTTGAGGAGACTAACTGCTGAAGAGGATCAAGGCAAGAGAAAGACACTAGCTTTCAAGTCATAGATCTCTAAAGGAAAGAGCTCTAAAAGGATTGAAGATGATGATTCTGATGATGAGGAGAACATGAGCCTTATGATAAAGAAGTTTGCCAAGTTTATGAAGGCAAAAGGAAAAGATAAATTCCGCAAAGAAAGGAAAGAAAATCAAGAATCACCTTTAAGTGTAAAATGCTTTGGCTGTGGAGAAAGAGGACACATGAAATCTGAATGCCCAAAGAACAGGAAAAGTGAGGAAAAGAAGGAAAGAAAATTTCAAAAGAAAAAGAAAGCTTACATAGCTTGGGAAGACAACGCTTCCAGTTCAACAAGCTCAAGTGATTCAGATGAGGAAGCTAATATTTGTCTAATGGCTGACTCAGATGATACTGAAAGTCAAGTAAGTGATTCTAGCTTTGAATCTAGTGAAATAGACTTACAAAAAGCTTTCTTTGACGAAGAGCACAATGACTTGAAATTGAAATATGTTAAATTGCTTGATGATGAAGTTGTTTTAAGAAATAAAGTTAGTACTTTAGAAACAAAATTATCTGATGCAAACACTACTGTTGAACCTATTGAATGCTTGTCTTGTAAGAGTCATATGTTTGATATTGACATACTTGAAAACCTACTTGCAAAGTCAACCAAGACAACCCCGAATGTAAAAACAAACTTTAAAAGAAGCAATATTAGAAATAGGAACTTGCATCAAAACAAAAAGTCTAAAACTAGAAGAACTCATAAAGTTTGGGTTAAAAAAGAGACTTTTGTTAAAAATAAAGTAAATGATGTTTGTTGTTTTTACTGTATGAAACATGGTCATACATCAAACAAATGCAACATTAAACATTTTGGTATTCCAAATGGCAAATTTGCATGGATTAAAATTGTGAAATGATTTACACTTGCTTGAACTAACCCCAAGGACCCATAATTAGATTGGGGACCTAAAACTCTTTCTAATTTGTTTTGCAGGAACCTACTAAGTCAAAGAAGTCATTGTGGTATCTTGACAGTGGTTGCTCAAGACACATGACCGGTGACAAGAAAAGGTTCATCCACCTTGAGAAGAAAAAGCAAGGATTTGTGACTTACGGGGACAATAACAAGGGTAGAATCATGGGTACCGGAGACATTGGAGGGGGAAACACATTGATCATAAAAGATGTCCTATATGTTGAAGGCCTCAAGCATAACCTCTTAAGCATAAGTCAGTTGTGTGACAAAGGTCTAAAGGTAATCTTTGAAAGTGATAAGTGTACTGTTTACTTTAAAGATTCTGCTGTTATTGCTTTGCAAGGTGTTAGGCATAATAATATATATTTGATTGATATTGAGAGTGCATCTAGTCATAGTATAACATGTTTAGTTGCTAAAGAAGAAAATCCTTGGCTATGGCATAAAAGAGCTGCACATATTCATATGCAACATTTAAATAAGTTAATTTCTAAGGATCTTGTGATTGGTTTACCTAAACTGAAATTTGAGAAAGACAAATTATGCACTGCATGTCAAAAAGGTAAACAAACAAAATCTTCATTTTCATCCAAAAGCATAATTTCAACATCAAAACCTTTAGAACTTATGCATATGGACTTGTTTGGTCCATCTAGAATTAAAAGTTTTGGTGGAAATTACTATGCTCTTGTAATTGTTGATGATTACACTAGATTCACTTGGACCTTCTTCTTAACTTTGAAAAGTGAGGCTTTCAAAGCCTTTAAATCTTTTGCTAAACGTATTCAAAATGAAAAAGATTTGAAAATTAAAACATTGAGAAGTGATCACGGTGGGGAATTTGAAAATGAATCTTTTGAAAAATTTTGTGAAGAACATGGCATTGCACATAACTTTTCTGCACCTAGAACTCCTCAACAAAATGGTGTTGTTGAAAGGAAAAATAGATCATTAGAAGAATTAGCTAGAACCCTTATGAATGAATCTAATGTGCCAAAATATTTTTGGGCTGATGCAGTCAGCACTGCTTGTTATGTGTTAAATAGGATGCTTATTAGGCCAATTCTAAAATTAACTCCATATGAACTGTTGAATGGTAGAAAACCAAATATATCTCATTTGAAAATATTTGGATGCAAATGTTTTGTCTTAAATAATGGTAAAAATAATCTTGGAAAATTTGATGCAAAATCTGATGAAGCAATTTTCCTAGGATACTCTTTGACTAGCAAAGCATATAGAGTATTCAATAGAAGAACCTTGATAATTGAAGAATCAATGCATGTTGTCTTTGATGAAATTGTGGACCTTGAGGTAAATCCTCTTGAGTCAAATAAACCAATTGCAGGAGATGAGGATTATTTGAGGGAAGCTCTTGAAGAGATGTACCTAAACGAGAACTATCCTCTGGAACTTCAAGAAACACCTCAAGCCATTGATCCTAAAAGTTTTCAACAACCAAGAGGACTATCTTTGGACAACATCATAGGAGATATATCAAAAGGGGTAACTACTAGACACAAGCTTAATAATTTCTGTTTAACTGTAGCTTTTGTGTCTCAGATAGAACCCAAGAACATTAAGGAAGCTCTTCAAGATGATAAGTGGTGCGTTGCTATGCAAGAAGAGCTAAACCAATTTGAAAGGAATGAAGTCTGGGAACTTATTCCAAGGGAAGATAATTATCAAGTCATAGGAACCAAATGGGTTTTTAGGAACAAGCTTGATGAGGATGGAAACATCACAAAGAATAAAGCAAGGCTAGTTGCAAAGGGCTACTGTCAAGAGGAAGGTATAGATTATGATGAAACATATGCACCAGTGGCCAGGTTAGAAGCAATTAGATTATTACTTGCATATGCATCTTTGATGAAATTTAAATTATATCAAATGGATGTGAAAAGTGCGTTTCTGAATGGTTTTATAAAAGAAGAGGTGTATGTTAGTCAACCTCCTGGCTTTGAGGATTTCAAATATCCTGATCATATTTATAAGTTAAAAAAGGCTTTGTATGGTCTTAAACAGGCACCTAGGTCTTGGTATGAAAGACTTAGTACCTTTCTAATTGATAATAATTTTTCTAGAGGTAAGGTTGATTCAACCTTATTCATAAAGAAAGTAGGAAAACACATCCTGATTGTGCAAGTTTATGTAGATGATATTATATTTGGGTCAACTGATGATTCCTTGTGTGAAGAATTTGCAAAAGTAATGCAAGGTGAGTTTGAGATGTCTATGATGGGTGAGCTGAATTTCTTTTTAGGACTACAAATAAAGCAAATAAATGGAGGTACTTTTATCTCTCAAACAAAATATTGTAGGGAAATTCTTAAAAAATTTGGCATGGATACTTGCAAAGAAGCTAGTACACCTATGGCAACTTCTTGCTATTTAGATAAGGATGAATCTGGAAAAGAAGTAAACGAAACTATGTTTAGAGGTATGATAGGATCTTTGTTGTACCTAACTGCTAGTAGGCCAGATATTATGCAAAGTGTATGCGTTTGTGCTAGGTATCAAGCCAATCCTAAAGAATCTCATTTGACTGCTGTCAAGAGAATCTTAAAATACCTTAAAGGAACCACTTCTTTTGGACTTTGGTATCCCTCTGATGCTTCACCTAGTCTAATAGGTTATTCTGATGCAGATTATGGTGGTTGTAAAATAGATAGGAAAAGTACTAGTGGAACCTGTCATTTTCTGGGCTGTTCTTTGGTGTCCTGGCACTCAAAGAAACAAGCATGTGTAGCCTTGTCTACCACTGAAGCTGAATACATTGCTGCTGGCAATTGTTGTGCCCAAATTCTGTGGATGAAACAGCAACTGGAAGACTTTGATATTTTCCTTGATAATATTCCATTAAAATGTGATAATACTAGTGCTATCAATCTGACTAAGAACCCCATAATGCACTCAAGAACTAAACACATTGAGATTAGACATCATTTCTTAAGAGATCATATTCAAAAGGGGGATTGTCAAATTGAATATGTTGATACCTTACATCAATTAGCTGATATTTTCACCAAAGCACTACCTAAGGATAGATTTTTTGAGCTTAGAAGAGAGTTAGGAGTGTTAGACATGTCTTAGGATCAATGCTTATGAAAAGTTTTGCATTTTCGTAAAATTAACGCTTCATAATCGATTATCAAAAGGATATAATCGATTATTCATACTTGAAACTCAAATCTGAGAAATTTTTGAAAAGATAATCGATTATCATCAAGGATAATCGATTATCATGCAATATCTGGGCAGTAACTTTTGAGCAGATAATCGATTATCTCGAGCCATAATCGATTATCACGCTGACAGATTCAAAAATAGAGCCGTTGGAGCGTCCCTTAACGGCTATAAACGGCCATAAACGGCTAGTTTTTCCATTTTTCCTATAAAAAGCCTCCCATAATCGATTGTTAGTCACTCTTTTACATCCTTACTCTGCTAAAATCAAAATCTAGAGCTAAGATTCTCTCCATTTATCCTCATTTTCTCAAAGTCTCTCTACCTCAAATCTTTTCATGGCGGATTCAAGAAGACATCGCCGCAGAGCTGCTGGAGCATCTTCTTCCTCTCAACCACGTCCTGCAACCATCGATGGTTGGATTTCAGATCAAGGAAAACATGCGGAATATGTTAATTCCTGGCAAGAGAGAAGAATCATGGCGGTAAAGTATATTCGCCTTGACTTTTTTCGTTTCTATGGATTTCAATTTCCAGATCTGTTTGTTGGTCAAGGACTCACGAATCTGGTGGAGCAAAAAGGTTGCATTTATCCCGATCTCATAAGAGTCTTCTACTTCAACTTGAGATATAGAGATGGGATTATATCCACTAAAGTTAAGGGTGTCCGCATAATTTTAGATGATGATGTGTGGATAAATGTTGCCCAACTTACCATATGGGATGATGCTGTAAAAGTCCATCTAGGACTTGAAGATTTCAATAGGTTGATGACTTTCCAATCCTTCTTGCGTCATCCTGAACAACAGGCAAATCGAAGGCAATTGCTAGTTGGGGGTTTCAAAATTGAAGAACGCATGCTTCACTACTTGATCGTCTGGATACTGTGTCCTAGAGCAACCAACCATGCTCAATGCTCTGAGCAGGATCTGCTTCTTCTGTATGGGATTTTAAATCACATACACATTGATTGGCCTGCTCTCATTGCTGACACAATGGTAAAAGCCAAGAAATCTCATTCCTATCAATTTCCCTATGCTCTTCTTATTTCTAGAATTTTGGAGTACAAAGGTGTAAATATTGAAGGAGAACTTGTCCAAGCCATTCAAGCTGTTGGCTCGGAAATTGGAGATACTACCTTTCGTCAGATGGGATTCATTACCAGAGGAAGAGTTCTCATCCATAAAGATGATGACCATCCTGATGAAGATGAAGATGATGACATCGATACTCATATGGCAGAACCAGTTAGTGCTGCTGCTCCTTCTGATGCTGGTCCTTCTACCATGCCCTCATCCTCCACGCTATCTATGGAAGAACATTTTGCTAATTTATCTAAGCAATTGGAGGATATGAGTCTAGCACAAAGAACACACTTTGAGGAGATTTATGAGTGGCAGCAATCTATTGATGAGTATATGGTTGATCAATTTCTTGATCTTGATGTTCGTCTATCTAACATCGAGAATCACCTTCACATTCAACCTCCCGAGAGATCCCCAAGTCCTGAATTTTAGAAATAGGATTTTATGTTTGTATGCTTTGTTGATTGGTTGTTGTTCTTTCATCTATGATAAATTTCTGTCCTTTATGTTTCTTATTATGATGTAATCCTTCTTTTCATCAATGAAAATGATCTCTTGATTATATGCATACCTTGACTAATTGAGGGGGAGATCATATTTAGGGGGAGTCTGTTACCTTAATCTTTTTGCTTATGATCAAAAAGGGGGAGAAGTATAGTTTTAGGGGGAGAAGTATAATATAAGGGGAGAGGATTAATTTAAATTGATACAGGTATTGCTAACTTTGTTGTTGTTGTAGCTTGTATATTTTGCAGGGAAGTCAAAGTTGCTTTTAAAAATTGAATTTTTGATCATCATCAAAAAGGGGGAGATTGTTACCAATGAGGAGCATTGGTAAATCTTGAAGAAATTAGTTTTGATGATGCTACAAGAAGTTTCACTTGAAGAAATGTTTAAAAGCACTTTTGTAGAATATAAGTGTAATAGGAAAGTCTTTAAATTTTGTAAAAACCTGTATTTTTACTGAAATAATCGATTATGAGAAGCAACAATCGATTATCATGAGTCTTTCAGGGATAATCGATTATCACTTCCAAATAATCGATTATCACATTTTGAAAATCTTTTAACGGACTTGAATAATCGATTATCACTTACAATAATCGATTATCAGTGGCAGTTGGGACTTGACCTTTGATATTCAGGGTAGCTGGCTATATATTGGACTTCTGATATTTTCAGAAGTAACGTTTTTTAACAGAAGCTTAGCAGAATACTGTTTGACAGAGGAAGTTCTCAGAAGCTATAGTTCAAAGTTCCCTTGCTTGATCTCGTGAACAGGAGAGGCTCGCGTTTCGTGTGTCGATAGTCGGAGCAAGCTCTCTTCGAGTTAGCAAGGTGCTCTGCCTGGTCTCGTGAAAAGGAGAAGCTCGCGAATCGTTGGTCGATTGCCGGAGCAGTTCTCTTCGAGTTGGCAGAGTGTTCTTCTTCCGGTTCGTTCGTCGAAGGAAGGTTTATTTTATCAATTGTTATTCATCATATTTGTAATCTGTGAAACAAATTTTTAGTGGAACTGTTAATCACTTTTATAGTGATTAACGACTGGACGTAGATTCTGTTGAATCGAACCAGTATAAAAATTACTCGTGTGATTTTCTATTCCCTACACTCTTTATCTTTTACGTATATCAACTGTTCAACAAATTTTCTGAAAGAAAATTGATTTTCTAAAAAGGACCAAATTGATTTTAAAAAGGTGACCGAACACGCTTTCCGCTTACTCTAAGTTTTATTCCGCTGCGCTTTACTCTTCAAATCATACCATCACTGGTACCAACAAGAGGGGCCGCCCGGGCGTGAATTGAGGGTCAGGTAAGGCTTGGACGTTGAAAATGGTCGCCCAGGCTACGAAGCTCCGCCGCCCGGGCGGCGAGCGTCGATTTTTCTCGCTTCAGGTGCGCTTCTGGATGCCCGGGCTATGTGTTTTTCCTCCTTCCGGTGCCTTTTTGACCCCTTTTGAGCTCCCTTTTCTTGGTCTTTCATCTCTTCTTCCAATATTACCTCAATCTCTATCAAAACAAGGGGAATTAGTCATAAAATCATTGAAATCAACCTCAACTCTCCTATTCACACAATTTATTCAAAAAGGATGAGTCCAAGCAAGTTTCTAAGTGAAAAAGGGTGCTTTTAGTATTAAAATCATATCACAAATAACGGTGTTCTAAACCGTTATCATCGGTCAACAGTGTATGTAATTTTTTAGCCCAAAGGAATTCAAAGATTTGACAACACAAAGGCTCAAATCATAGAGAAGGAGCTATCCAAGAAGTGGAATTAATAAAAGACAGCAAAGGACCCCAAAAGGAATTTTGAAGAAGGGCTTGCGGATAACAACAAATGTGCGCTCAATCAAAAACCCAAAATAGCCCAGCGTAAAGAAGAGGTGTTTTTCCACGTGAGTAGTTGAGCTAGAGAAGCAGCGTGGGAATTGCTGAAGCAAATTGGCGCGTTTCCTTTGAAGTTTATTTGAATTTTGGGATTGTTTTGAATTCAAATATGAGGCCCCCTTCTCCTATAAATAAGAGGGCCTCCCCTTTGTAAAAGTCATTTTTGAGCTTGAATGTTATGCTGCAGAATTCTAATTCCAGCTTTCTTGCTCTTGAGTCACTCTTGTTCTCTACTTCTTCTTCCTTCCTTAAGCTTCCTTCCATTGTAGGAAGGTCATCTGAGCTGTGAGGCCTCACCCATACACCTCTCTTCCATTTAAACACTTCAAATAATTCACTGCATCATCTTTTCGCTACATCAACTGCCATCACTGTTTGCTTCTGGTTTGGAACGTTCGTCTTCACTGTTCCTGCTGGATTTACATTCCATCAATTGCTTTAGCTTTCTGTCCATAAACTGTGGGCCGTTATCTGTGATTATGGTTTTTGGTAGCCCGAACCTGCAGATTAATTTCCAGCAGATATTTTGCACTTGCGCCGTTGTTATAGTCGCTAGTGGTTCTGCTTCGACCCATTGGCTGAAGTAGTCGATCGCCACTAGGAGGAACTTTTTCTGAGCCTGGCCGGGGGAAATGGACCAACGATGGCCATCCCCCATTGGGCGAACGGCCATGGCGAAACCATCGTGTGGAGGATGTGTGGCGGCGCATGGGTGTTGTTGGCGTGGGCTTGGCACTTGAGGCATTTCTGTGCAAACGTCTTAGTATCCTCCTCCATTGTCATCCAAAAATACCCGGCTCGGAGCACTCTAGTCTTCAATGCGCGCCGTTTGGTATGGAAACCGCATATGTCGTTCTGTAGTTCGTCCATCACGTAATAGGCCTCGCTCTTGTTCAGGCATTTAAGTAGAGGGATAGAGAACCCCCTCTTATACAGGTCGTTGCCAATGACCAAGAACCTGGCGACCTTCTTGACGTCGGTGGGGGTAGTGGTAGACCATCATCTTGTTTCTTGAACAGCTCTTGAATTTCCTCTCGCCAGTCATTAGTGTTACCAGCCGTGATGGCGTAACATTCTATAGTCGGCTACAGTAGCACCTGACGGATGATCGTCGTTAGCTGCCCCTTCTCCTTTCCTGCACTTAGTTTGGATAACATATCCGCCCGAGTATTTTGTTCATAGGGAATATGCTGTATTTCAATGTGATCAAAGTTTTTGGCCAAAGCCGAGGCTTTGTGGAAATATTTGAGCAGGTGATCTTCCTTGATTTGGAATTCTCTGTTCATCTGCCCGACCACCAACTGGGAATTCGTTCGGCATAACACCCTTCGGGCTCCCATATCTCTTGCCAGTTCTAACCCGGCCACCAGAGCCTCGTATTCAGCTTGGTTGTTGGAGACCTTAAATTTAAATACCAAAGAATGTTCCAATAAGAACCCGTTCGGTGCTTCCAATACTATTCCTACACTGCTTGCTGCTCTCCCTGAAGCTTCGTCGACAAATAGGATCCACTCATTGGAGGTCGCTACTGGCAGCTCTGCTACGAAGTCAGCCAAGTGTTGTCCCTTGACGGATCCTCTCAGTTCATATCGGAGGCCGAACTCCGAAAATTCCACGGCATATCCAACCATCCTCCCCGCCAGGTCAGGCTTCCTCAAAATCTTGGAGACAGGGTGGTCGGTCCGGACTACCACTTGATGGCTCTAGAAGTAGGGTCGGAGCCTCCTCGTTGCGTTGAGAAGAGCCAAAGCTACCTTTTCCACTTGTTGGTATCGGGTCTCGGTCTACTGGAGGGTCCAGCTGACGAAATACATCAGTTTAGGCTCTGGTTGTTGTTGCAATAACACGACACTAACGGCCGTGTCGGACACTCCGAGATATATCTGTAATTCTTTCCCCGGAGTTGGTCGATTCAAGACCGGCGGGTTCATAAGGATGGTCTTGACGTCTTTGAACGCTTGTTCACACTCGTCATCCCACTTATCTGCCGATCCTTTCTTCATCTTTCTCAGTACTGGCCGAACTCGTTCAGCTAGCTTTGGGATGAAGCGAGCTAGGGCCGTTAGACGGCCGACTAGTCTTTGAACCTCCTTCAAGGTTCCAGGATAGCCTTACATTTCTCCGGGTTGGCCTCGATTCCCCGGTAGATGAGCATGAATCCGAGGAACTTTTCGGCCGCTACCCTGAAGGTACACTTGGAGGGGTTTAGCCTCATCCCATAATATCGACTTGTCTGAAGACTTCTTCCAGGTCTTGGAGGTGACTTGTCCCGTCCGGCCATATCGTCCACATATACATCCATACACCGGCCGATTTGGTCTACGAAGATCCTGTTCATCAATCGCTGATAAGTGGCCCCTGCGTTCTTCAGACCGAAGGGCATGACCTCGTAACAAAAATTGGCTTTCTCGATGATGAATGTTGTTTTCTCCCGGTCAGGGGCATACATGGGTATTTGGTTGTACCCAGAATATGCGTCGAGAAAACTCAGCATCTTATGCCCGGACGCTCCGTCCACTAGAGCGTCAATGCAGGGAAGCGGATGGGAATGTTTGGGGCAAGCCTTGTTTACGTCCGTGTCATTGGTGCACATACCTAATTTTCCATTGGCCTTTTTTACCATGACTACGTTTGCCAGCCAAGTAGTATAAGTGACTTCTCATACAAATTTGGCCTCCTTCAGCCTACTCACCTCGTCTTCGACGGCCTTCCTCTTCTCTTCGCCCATTCTCCTCTTCTTCTAGGCCACTGGTGGGGCTTCTTTGAACAAAGCTAGTTTGTGGGACATGACCGAGGGGTGAATCCCTAGCATATCGGTTGCCATCGAGGCGAACTGGTCCCAGTTATGCCACAAGATCGAACGGAGTTGTCTTTCCATCACCTCCTCCAAACCGCCAACTATGGTGGTTATCTGGGAGGTGTTTCTCCCTATAACGACCGGTAAGGTTTCTCCCATCGGCTCTAGCCGGTCCTTAATATTGGTTCGTGGATCGAGGTCGGCCATGGCCACCTCCGACTTGTTCATCTTTCTTCTCGCTATCTTTGGGTACATCTCAAGGCCTGCTGCATAACACTCCCGGGTCGTTTTCTGGTCTGCCTAAACGACAGAAATTATTCCTCGGCCAGTTGGGTATTTCATGGTGAGGTGGGGTGTGGACACAATGGCCCCAAACGAATTCAGGCATGGCCGTCCTAGGAGGACGTTATAAGAGGTGTTTGCTTCCACCAGCAAATATCTCATCTTCTTCTCCTCGCTTTCTTGTCTGGTGCCCAAGCGCGTACGTAAATCTATGTATCCTCTCGTGCCCACCCTCTTGCCCGCGAAACCCACTATCTGTTCATTTTAAGGCACTATCAAGTCTTCTGATATGTCCATCTGCTAGAATGTTTTCCAGTAGAGGATGTTGGCCGAGCTTCCCTGGTCAACAAGCACCTTGCGCACGCCATAGCGCACAATTTCTACAGTGATCACCATTGGGTTGTCTTGCTCTGGATCGGGAGCATGAAAGTCCTCATATGAGAAAGTGATCGGCGACATGGCCCTCTTGGGGACTTCAACGACGTGGATCGACCGCAGCGCCCGGATGCTTCTCTTTCGAGTAGAGGATGATGATCCTCCTCCAACGAAGCCCCCGAATATGGTGTTGATCATCCCTCTTAAAGGGCGACCGTTAGCCCCCTCCCGGCTTCGACTTCGACTCCTCCTTAACACTCGGTGGCAGTCGTTTCGCTTATGCCGATCATCATACCTGTAACTGGTCCTCCTCTCCTTTGTCCTTCGTGGACTCTGCCTTTGGGGGCTTCTTCTCCGGGGGCTCTTGTTCCACACCGAAGATATTTCGGGCCGGCCCACTCTTATGTAGTTTTGCAGTGGTCCCTCCCGGATCAATTCTTCAATTTTATCTTTAAGGGTCACACAATCTTCGGTGTGGTGGCCCATGTTCTGATGGTAGAAGCAATGTTTGTTGTCGTCTGCCCCAAGCAGAGTGGGATGTTTCTGGGGTGTTTGTATCAGCTGCGTGCTTAGCGCTTCTTGTAATATCCAAGCTCGGGGGGTGTTCAGCGGCGTATACTGTTGGAACCCGGGGCCCCTCCCTAACCTTCGGACCCCCTGAATGACCACCTTGGCCCTCGCCCCTCTTACCGTCGACCTTATCCCCTTTGGCCTCCTGCATCTCTTTCTGATAACTCTGCTTCATATCTTCTACCCGGGCTTCATCAGCCGCCCGCTGTCACGACTCTTCCATGGTCTTGGGCGGCGTTCGACATACACTATCCTTGAAAGGACCTGACCTTAACGCCGACATGACATATTGGAGGGCAAGTTCAAGACTAAGGCCCTTGACTCGTCGGATCGTTTTCTGATACCGATCCATAAAGACTTTTAACGACTCCTCCTTGCCTTGCTTTAAATTCATCAAGTCGACAACAATGATGTCTTGCATATTACAAGCGACGAATTACTTCCTGAACATGCTGCCTAAGCCTTTAAAATTTTCAATGGAGTTGTTCGGGAGTGAGTTAAACCACTCCAAAGCTTCTCCTTCGAGAGATAAGGAGAACGCCCGACACCAGATGGCGTCGCATCCGGTGCGGAAGGCCATAGCCTTGGTAAAAGACTTGACGTGCACCTCCGGGTCAGTAGTTCCGTCATACATCTTAAACTGAGGTGGGATGAATTGCTCCGATATGTGAACATCCATTATGGCTTGGACGAAGGGTACCGGTACTGATGGCCCCTCACTCTTTATTGGCATCGTATTCTCTCCCTTGTCGTCTTTGTTCTCCCTCTCCTTCCTCGTTTTTCCTTGACCCTGGGCACTGTTATGTTCCTCATTCTCGCCATCTTCCATCAAAATTGTTTTATCTTGTCCCCCGCCAACGCCTTCGCCGGTTTCCAAGGCCTTGCCCTTGGCCACTTGAGTCAGACACTTCGCCCGCACGGCCGCCATTTCTTCCTCGTGCTGCTGTTGCATCTTTTCTAACTTTTGTTCCATCGCCCGTATCATATCGGTTTGTTCTTCCGCGCTCATGTTTCTTGTGGCCACCATTGGTTATAATCCGTCGGCCCCACGGTGGACGCCAAAATGTTTCGGTTGTGAGGTCGAACCACACTGACACCTACACAATTTGTCTTCTAGACGTCCGGTTGTACCTCCCGTCTCCTAATACGCTTCAGCCCGCTCGGTCCTTAGTCTTTCCATCATAATACGCTCCAGCCGGGTACCTGTCAAAGGTCCTCCGACGCTCAAGTTAGTGTATGGATCACTTCTAGAGATAGAGAGAGAAAGAAAGAAAACCAAAGTAAATGCACAGTAAATGTAACCAACTTACCTTTTATCTCTATTTATAGTTTTTGCCATGGGCCCGTGATTAGCAAAATCTTAATCACGGTCCAATACTAGCCCAAGGTCCTTAATCATATTTTACCTTAATCTAGGTTTTGATTTTGAACTTTGACCGAGCGGCTGGGTTTAGACGGTCGGACACGTCGTGCCTGAATCGGAAATAAACAGTCAAGATCGGCATGTTACCAACGGGAAAAGAGACATTGCACTTGCTGACCATACCGACCGGGCGTCCCTATGTGTCTTGGCCGATTTATCGAAGACCGTCTGGTACTTATGGTACACTTATCACAGGGAAAACATTAGTACACTAAGAAAACAAGAATGAACAATAAAAATAGACAAACAACGTTATAATTGAAAGAATTAAGGATTTTTTAATTTCTTGCTTCTTTTTATTGCTTATTTTCAATAATGAACAAATTGGATTACAACCTATAAAAAATTAACTTTATAAAAAAAAATATCACATGATAACATCCTAACTCTAGATACATTGAACCAAATTGATGGACATTCCAAAATTCAAGAAAAGAGGTAAAATGAAATAGATACCATAAAAAATGACAAATACGTGAAGGTTTGTCGCAAAGAATATGCAAAATCTTTTATGAGGAATAACACTCTCCCTCGATAAAACAATAGTTTCGTCTTAATCATATCATTTACAAGTTGTTTGCGGTATATTTACACTAGATGTTAAATTTAGGAGTCCTAATAAAAGTTTAAATTGTAATTTAAACAAAAAAAAATATTTAATCAGAAATGCATGAAATCTGAAAACAAAGTACACTTAAGTGTAACAAGCATGTAGAGTTGTCCAATAGCACACTGGATGCAAGGTTGGTACACAAATCATTATAAAAAAAAATAGATATTTAGTGTCAAAAAAAAAATAACCCTAATAAGAAAATTCCAACGCTAAGTAGTCATTAATATAATATGTGAGTTACATGTGACTCTAAAATCATAATTGCTAATTTAATCTAAAATCATAATTGCTAATTTATTAGCATTAGTTGTGAAGATGGGTTTTAAGTTGCGTAGACTAAGTTAACAATATTCATCATTAATTTTTAAATTAAATTTTTAGTTAAAGTAGTGTATGGATAGTCGAGTCGATTTTAATGCACTTTTATTTTAAAATTTATTTTTAATATTATATTAATTTGTGTCGGATTAACGGATGCTAATAACAATAACTTACAAAAAAAAATGAGATTTAAATAGAGTGAGAGAAGAAATTTGTGAATAAAAAAAAATTATCATCTTTAAATCTAGTAGTCTAGATTAAAAATAATACAACTCATATAAATGGTCATGAACGCACATAAATTTATAATATATATCTTAACGTTGGCTTAACGTACATTAACTTAAATAAATATAAATATTAAAAATAAATAAGATGATATAATTTTAAAGAGTTTTTTGAACTTTCTTTGTAATTTTATTTTTAATTAAATATATGAATTTGATAGAAAATGAGATTTCTCTTTATGATAATCTTTTGGGATTTTGAGTTATAAGAACTCAATTTTGTTCTTATTAGAGTAATCTAAGTGGATCAACCTCATGACTTATCTTTCACCTTCTTATCTTTTTTGAGTGTAACGTTAATACTCTTTTTTTAAATTAAATATAAAAATGATCTCCTTTTAGTATTCTCATTATATATATATATATATATATATATATATATATATATATATATATATATATATATATATATTTCAAACTTATGGTTGGTTGATAAGTTTGTTTCACAAATAGATAGCAAATTCAAAAAGAATTTAGTGGAGAAAAAATGAAAAAAAAAGAGAACGAAACAAAGGTACAGATATAAAGAAAAAATGTTTGATGAATATTGAAAAATATATGAAATTTTGATGAAAGAGAGGGAGATCGAGAAAAAGAAAAAGAAATAAATTAATGAAAAAAGGGTTGAAAGAGAAATAATTAAAGAAAATGAGAAATTTGAGAGGATTGAGAGAGAATGAAATTAAAAAAAATGGAGTTAAAAGAGAAAAAAATTAAAGAAAAATAGTTAAAAATAAAAAGAAATATTGAAGATATGATATGGTCTTTATCACTCTGATACCTCCCAAGCAAATTTCTAAAGTTAAGTAAGGAAGACAGGTAGAGACAAAAATAAAATTGGTATAACTTAAAGCATCTACTAAGCATTTCATAAGTAACATACCTAATTTGCTCCATAATATATTTCACGCAAATAATAATCTGTATAACATCGACTTTCTGAAGTTATGGAAAGAATACAGGTATAGACAAGAATAAATTTGGTGTTTATAGGTTAGGCTACATAAATAAAAAGTATTGTGTTACTTTAAGAGAATGTCATAGAATAAATAGAGTACATATCATGAGTGACGTATGCCATTTATTCCATGAAATGCTTTCAAAATCAAAACTTAGATTTGATAACATTTACTTTATAAAGTTTATGGGAAGAAGACATATTTAGACTTTATATGTTATAAAGTTACATTACATTGAAGAAACAACACAATCTGAATATAAAATTCATATAATCAAATTAAAAAACTATATAATATTTAAATGGTGACATGTGATCTGCTCAATCATATATTTTCTAACAAAAGGTGGAGAACTGGTCACCAAAATTCAGATCCAGTGGAAGAAGACAAATTTGTGACAGAGAGAGAAAGCTTTGTTCTCCTTCTTGTATTGTGGACGATGAAGGAAAGATAAACAGATAGATGGGGTTCTTATCTAAGGAAAGAATAAGAGTGCGTTATTTTAGCATGTTGTGGATGCATGATGATGATGTTTTGCATGTCTGGGGCAAGTTTTATACGTCTGTAGACATAGCTTCTACTATGCTTATGTAGAATCTTAATGAAAAACAACATGAAGTAGAAGAATATAAAATGATTAAGGAAACAAGAATACTGGCAGTGTTTGTTTGTGGTCATACATATGATTGCTTGCAGTTGGGTAGTGGGAGAACTATCAAGTGATCAAAGATGGTGGGGCCAGAAGTTTCGGTGTAGGAATCATGAGAAGTTGAGAACAGAGAGTTTATCTGGGATGTAGATAAATGCGTATGTCATGAGTTTCTTGCAGTTTTGTAAGTTGTAAAATGACAGTTTGAGCCACCAGCAGAGTTCTTCAACAAAAAAAAGAGTTGTTTCTATCTGCAACTGTCACGTTAATCACGCGCCTTCATGTCAATGTTTTATAGTTTATCTTTCTTGCCGTGTTCCATGAGTCACTGAATCTTCATATATGGAAACAAACACTTACAGAAGAAATGTATACTTGTGTGCCCACTCCTTCCAAGTTCTTCACACATTCATGCACAAATCATCGTTTTCACAAAAGTCGACAAATTATTATAAAATGAAATATCCGAAAAATGATTAATGTGACAGGTAAAAGAAGGAAAAATATTATAAGAAAATACTGGATATTTATGATATATGTAGGTGTATATGTATATTCATTCTAATATATTATTTGTTACAGCAAATATTTATTAATAGGGAAAAGGGATTTTTAATCAGAAAGGAAGTGTACGGAGAATTAACAAATTATAAAAAGTAGGAAAAAGAAAAAGTCACCTATGCAGATTCAGAGAGGGAATATATTTGTTCCGATGGAGGCAAAGGGGTTGCAACCAAAGTGACCTTTCCTACTGAATCATGAGGAAAGGGAATGTTGCTATATATTATATATTATATATTAACTTGTCTAACCATGATGATTGATTAATGTTACTCGTGTTATAGCTAGTTGCCTTTTTTATTTATTTTAAAATTGGTAAAATGAGGACACAATCTAAAAATTATGACTACCAAGAATATATCAATAGAGACTCGCCCAAAAGATTAATAAGAAAAGATGGAAAGGAAAGACTCATTTTCTTTATATGTGGAGACATAAATGTATTACATAACTTTGTGAGACAATTTTAACTAAATAAGGTTACAAAACAGTTTGAAAAGTGTTTTATTTGCATGGTGGCACAACATATACGAGATTATATGATATATGAAAGGATAAAAAACAACGTCAATCTAGTCTTTTAAGCATTTGTGGGGTCTGTTTTTTCCGCTCAAATAGTGAAAGTAAGAAATAAAGATGACAGACCGGAAGCAAGGAAAAGCAATTCTTCAATACCTACTTTGCTTTGCTTTCTCTTTCCCATTCTATGACATGATGCAGAATTGCAATGAGAGTTGATGCTCAGTGGCATTTAGCACGGATTTGAGGGCTCACTCTCCAAAAATCATAAAGCTAATAAACCAAAAAATAAAATAAAATTAAGCTTTATTAGATGCCACATTTTTCTCTCTCTAGCTCATTCAAACGTTGACAGTGTTTCATTAAACATACTTTCAAACAACCCTTTTTCAGACACCAAATCACACCACACTGTAACTAATTATTGCAAAAGAACCAAGTAACATAGAAATATAGAGGAAAATTAATGTATGTGTATATTTAGAGAGAGAGTGCAGGCTACAAACAGGGCCTTGATATTGCAGACTAATTTACTATCGCAAAGGCTATATGCCAGTCACTGCCACTATGTTGTGTTTTGTTGTGTATTTTGCATTGATCAGTAACTGAAGGAACCTGAGACTCAGCTCTCTGATAATGGCCACAGAGTGTGACACGCTAAGACAGTGGTTATGAGTTGGTTCTTTTTTATTAACCAAATACGTGAAAAAACAGAAAATCAAAGCTAGTATCATAGCATTAAAGTTCCCCGATATTAATCAACAACAGTCCAAAAACCCTTCACGTATCCCACAAAAAATATCAAGGGAAACGGTAATCTTATCACCGGCCTCCTGAGAAAAATGCTATGTAAAGACAAAACTACAGTTCATCAAATTGATCAATACCAGACTTCAATTTAATTCCTCTAGAAACAATTAATTTTATTGCGAGCACATTCTCGATTATCTGGAAACAAATTATAATGACATCCCAATTTCTAGCTCTTCCGTTGAAGGTGTACATGAAGTGTATGTAATAAGCAAGAGAATCAGCCATTGCTTGATAAATGTAGAGACTGTCACGACGCGTATAAATCGGCAAAATTAACGAGCGAGATATCTAATATTGAATATATTGAGTAAAAACTGAGACATTTATATTGAACAACAACTATTTCAATTGATATGAGTATATATGAACACATAGTTATGTTCTTACAGTTCTTAAATTTAACTATCCTTTCTGTTACATATATGATATATGATGTGATGTGATATGATGATTTGAAGGAAACATAAAGAAGAAAACTACCTAATTAAGAAATTAAAACATGCAACTAAGGGATTTTAGACAATTATAGATTTGTCCTATCTAGTAATCATAGCTTCTTCCTTCTCCTTGCAAGATTGAAAAAAGGCAGCTCTACCTCCAACTCTAAGTCCTCCTTAGTCAAATCTAGGGCAAAGCGGTGTATGGTTGCTGCTGCAAATCTCCCCAGGCAAGGGCACCAGTCCAGCTGTTGTTGTTGTTTGCATCGTTGCTAATGTGGTTAACATTGGCACCACCATTGCTTGTTGAAGGAGACACTGAGGGAAAGGAACTCCCAAAGAACCATTCAGTGGATGATGCAGTAACTGTCTCCCCACTTGGACCACCATTTATGGAACTGCCAGCTGGCAAGTTCTCTGGCTTCGAAATTGCAAGGTTCTGAAACGAAACCGGTTGTAGCAGCTTCTGATTCCCAAACCCATTCAGCGCAGCGCTGCTCTCACCTTTCTGGCTGTCTCCACCGAACATCATTGTCGCCATGCGCTGCTGCTGCAGCTTCAGGTGCAAGTCCTGGTTGATGTTGCTCAGCGACTCAATTGAAGAAGCAAGGTTGCTGTGAACGTTCATGGCTTCCATGTTCTGAAGGGTTTGCATTGCACTGTTCAATGGATCAGAGAGTGAGGCCCTCTCTGACCTACGTAGAGCCCAGAGGTCAGGGTTGGGCGGAACAAGACCCAAGAGAGGGTTTGAAACAGCAGCAGGGGGGTCAAGCTGGAAGGCAGACAAAGCAGAAAGAGAACTGGTGGAAGATGATGCAACGTCCCCAAAAGAAGAGAACTGGTTGAACAACCCAGTGGGGGGTGTTGGGAGGTGTTGAGTGTTGAAAGTAGTGAGCCTGGAGGGAAAGGGTATCCCTCCGAGGTTGAAGTCAACGGAAGGAGGAACTGAGAGACCATGAAAATTGAAGTCTTTAGGGTCACAGGAGAGTCTGGAGGAGGAGGAGGATGAAGCGGAGGAAGAAGGTTTCACCTTTTTGTTCTTCCTGCAACCTCCTCCTATTGGGACGTTGCGCAAGGCACCCCCGTTGGTCCAGTACCTCCTGCAGGTCTTGCAGAAGTGCCTGGGCTGTGTGAGGCTGTAGTTGTTGTAGTAGCAGAACTTGGTGTTTGGTGAGTCACATCTGGGGCACTTCACACCTTGTTCCGGTGGCGGCCTCGTCGTTTTTCGGCCCTCAGTGAGCTCATGGTCTTTCGGTGTTGGTGGCATGCCTTCTGGTGGTACCATTGAAGGAAGAGAGAGAGAAAAGAAAGATAGGTATGTAGGTATATATGTATATGTATATATGTAGAAAGAGAGAGAAAGAGAGAGAGAGAGAGAAAGAGAGAGCTGTGAGGGATGGGAAAGGTTAGATGAGCTTGAGTTTCAATTGAATGATTTCATGCAGGGTGGAAGAAGAAGAAGGGCTTGAATGTTGATGGGGGCTTGTGATCCTCATCAAAGAGAGTGATTGAGAATTGGTATGTGAGTGAATGAGGTGGGTGAAGTGGGCTTTTAAAGGTATCAGGAAATGGAGAAAGGTATAGGTTTAGACAAATGTATATGCAAGGGAGGAGACAGATCTCACTAGAAAGAGGATATCGTGTATATTGAAGAGAGAGAAACAGACAAGCGTTAGAGAGAGAAGGTAAACGAGAGAAACGTAGGCAGATGATGCAAACTGTTATGGCAGTGTGTAATTAGATCCACCACTTCTAATATAAACAAAAATTATGCACAATTTTAGCTTCTCTTCATTTTAATCATATTGGAATTTGTTCAATAATCTCAAGAGAATACTTACTTCCTCCCACAGTTTTTATATTACCACTTTTCTCTTTCTTTTCCATACCACTAATTTTCTTTCACTACTCTCCTTCTCTTTTTCTGCTCTTTTAATGGAAAAATTTGCTGTAAAACTACCACTTAACAAATACTAATAATTGTGGTCAACTAAACATTCAAATCACAAGTAAAACCATAGTCCTCATAAGCTTAATCAAAATGTGTTAGCAGCTGTTTTAAGAGCAACAACATTAATTTGGATGTAAGAAAAGATAATTTTACTAATTGAGATTAGAATGTAACAATACACTTATATGGTGATTTCCAAAGTAATCCTTTAATAAATTATAACATTTATTGATTCTTTTAATCAGCATATTAAAGACTCCATTTAACGACACCATTTAATAATTACTTGGAAAAAAATATTATTCCAGAGCCACCATTTAATAAATACTTGGAAAAAAATATTCCTTTTAATATTTTTTACGTCAAAGAAATTAAGTCCTATTTCTCAAGCAACACATTCTTTATGGCTAAATGATAAATAGTGTATTATGATCTGAATACATTTCTATGTTAGTGTAAATATTTTGGTATGAATTATAATTTTTTACTTTCATAATGACTAATATATAATTTGTGTTTGTCATGATTTTTCTTTCCAATGTAAAAAAATCTAGATCAAAATTAAACTCTATAAAAATAGAATAAAATGAAATTAAAAACGCGTGTTTGGATGGCAGGTGAAAAAAGCTATCTACATAACCCAATCTAATACAACATATTTCTTTTTGTCTTTTTAATAATTATAATTAATGTGTAACTAAATCTAATACAACATGTTTTTACATCTGTTTTTTTTAAGGATGATAACGTAAAAAAACAATCAAAAGATGCGTTTTTAAATAGAAAACAAATACATTATGAGTGATTACAAGTTCCAAATTCTTAAACATACTTTGTTGTATAATTAGTAACTGCAGCTTTCTTTCTCAGGACTCAATTAAAGAAAAAGGAAAAGAAAAAATCATTTTCATCTCACTCCAAGACATATGTCTAACAACAAACTTTTTGGTCGTCATAGGTGTCCTTACTTTCTCATTTAAGTTACTTATCCCTTGATTTTGAACCTTTTTGTTTGAATATAATTGGCAAATTTTGAGCCACATATACTTTTTGTGGACCAAAAATATCATTCTTAATCACTTTAAATACTGTTCAAATTTAATTTTTCCACCTTAATTATCTATAATTAAAACTTAAAAGTGTACCTTGAGCAACTCAACCTGTAGCAATACATAGGAATAAATTTGAGGCATAAACTGTCAAATTCAAGGAATCAAACTAAGTCTTTGGTAAATAGTCTCAAAACCAATAGTTTATGTTTTTAAGTCTCAGATTTTCTGTTTATTTTTTATTTTCCATTCATTATATTTCTTATTGCATATACTTCCTTGTAGTGAGATAATTTTCTTCTAATTTCCACCATACAATATTTTGATATTTAATGCATTTATTTATCTAACTCGTATATTTGTTCTTTTCTAAATTTGTTACTACATGTTTCACCTTATTTATTACTTTCTTTGCTTTTCTTTTACTTTAATCAGGTAATTGGTATTTCTCATATTTGGTAAATTTACCAGCATGTGAAATTAATTTCTTTTGAAAAAAAAAATAGAGTGATTGGTAATTTATGTTTAATAATACAAAGATAAAACATAACCAATTTTCCTATGTTCTCTTTTATAATAAAATTCATAATTATAAAAGAACTACACATTTGTAATATGGTTTGTAGTTCATTTCCATGCCCATAAAATAATCTATTTTGAAAGAGATGCACATACAAGTAGTTTTGAAAAATTAATTTCATTTGCAAGATGGTGCATGAGCTTGCATAGCATATCAATGTTGTTAATAGAATAATATAAAGAAAGTAAAAATAGTTTATTGATAAATGATTAATTATTAATAGAAATTTAAACTTTGAAGTGAACAGCGTTATAGGCGAGAAGTAAAAGGAGCACAACAGTGGGCGCTCTGCACACTGCCAGCACCTTGTCTATTTCTTTCCTTGAAACGTCCCTTTAGAAGTAAAGATTACTTTTTAACTTATTTTGAAGAGCCCAAAAAAAGCTTACACGTGTTATATTTGTTAAGCTAGTTCATTTCACGGATCATTAACTCTTTGGTTCTTGCAATTGGTGGTCTGATTTGGGTTGCAGTATATGCTTAGTCACAACTTCAATCCTTTTCTTTCTCACTCAATTGAACACCAATTAAGCAAAGTTTTATAAAGTCCTCTTCTGAAAATAAAGTTTGACTGTGAAAATGAAAGAAAGAAGGTGAAATGTGAATTTGTTTGGAGTAAAACGAAGAGAAGAAAAAATGAGAGGAAATTTTTTAATAGATTTCACTCTGATAGAATAATTTTAGTTGTATATTAACGTAGTTAGAAAATAATTTATAAAAAATTTTAAAAATAATTTAGTGTAAAAAGTAAAAATTGTGAAAATGTAAATTAAAGTTAAAATTAAATTTAGTTATATATTACATATACATTTAAAAATATATGATAAATTCATTTAAAATTTAATTATTCAATTTTATTTTTTCTTATAAAATTATTTATCAAACATTAAAATAAGTTATTTTATAAGATATTAAATTTAAATTATTTATTATATCATTATTTTTAAATAAATATTTTATTATATTTATTTCAGTATAATTAATTTTATTCAAATATATAACTTACACACATTTGATTATATATATTGTGAGAATTAATTACACTACATCATGCAAACTTTTATTCTTGTCTTTCTTGGCTGTAAAGAAGAAAAAGTTTTCAAAAAACTTATTATTAATTTATGTGTACATTTGTTTGAAATATGAGCTTGTCATGCTTTTCTTCATTTTAGAATTGGATACAAACAATATTATATCACAAAATGTTACGTTTCTATGGTACTGGCCTAAAAAAAATGGGGTTGTCAAAGTTGTTTAGATGAACTGATTTTTATGGATTTCGATAGACAGATTTGAAAGATTGATATATCCTTTAGGTATTTAATTGAAGAGAATAAAGGTGTAAATAACATCAATCTATGTTAAATTAGAGGAATAATTTTCTCTTTTGCATTCTGTTTTTTTCTTTTTAAACAATTAGATCTCATATTTAAAATAATTTATCATCAATTCAAATTATTACTTAATGTATTAATAGTAATCATCAATATTTTATTTTAACTCAATTTAGTTTAATACAACTTTTTTATTTTTAATTTTCTTATTTTAAATAATAACTCACATTTTATACACATTAAATGAATTTATTAATACACATTAAATGAATTTATCAATTTTTTTTTTATTAAATGAATCTTGTAATATATATTAAACAAATTTATTCATATACTAATTAAACAAGTTTATTAATATATATTAAACCACTATAAAAAAAACATTAAATAAGTAATTTCATATACAATGATTAAACGAGTTTAACAATATAAATTAGGTGATTTTGTTCATAAACTAATTAAACAGGTCTTACAATACACATTAGATGATTTTATCCATACATTGATTAGATAAGTCTAGTCATATACATTGACAAGTTTGTTTATACACATATTATACAAGCTATTAATACATATTAGACAACTTTAATTAGACGTATCTTGTAATACACATTAAATAAGTCTGTCCATACACATATGAGTATAACAATACACATTAGATGAGTGTATTCATATACTGATTAGATAAATCTAACATTAGATATTAAAAAAATTTGTCAATACATTGATTTGACAAGTCTAACAATTAAATTGATATGTCCACTGATATATATTTATAACAAATAAACTCTACATATTTTTACATAGTATATCATTTGTATTTTTAATGAATTTACTCAATATCATATGCTATATCATTTATATTTTTACAAAATCAAATCTTCACATTTTACATATATATTAGCTATCTAATCTTATAAATAATGTTTCACATTAATTCTATTTAAAATTTAATTATAAATTTAAAAGTATTAATATTTTATTCCTCAACTTCTAAATATCTTTTAATATAACATATATTTACTAATATAAAAAATGCACACAAATAAATATCAAATGTAATAACTGAGTTAGCCAACTTTAGCTATGATTTTAGTTACTGAAATTCATAATGAAACTAATATGATTATTTTTAAAAAAATTTAAGAAACTTAGAAGTTTTTATTTTTCAAATTTAAGAAAATAAAATAATTCTCAAATTTAAAAACTAAAAGTAAATTGGCTCTAAGTCTTGAGTATCAAATTCATACTGTAACCATACATATTATTTTTAATATATTTTTCGTTTAAAAAACTACTTTTAAAAATTTTATTTTATTTTTAAATTAAAATTATATATATTTTATTCTTACATTTTATAAACACGATGTAAAAAATTTTACAAAACGGTGTAAAATATTTTCTAGATAATGAACAAAAATTTATGGTAAAATATAATTAACGTAACTTTTTACGTATTGATTTTTACAGATATTTTAAATAATTTTCATAAAATAAAAGATAAAATGTAAATAAATTTAATTTAGAATTGAAGCATAAGGAAAAATATTATTAAGAAAAGAGAGAAGAAAAAGATATAATCTGATTTGATTTGAAAGTGAAGAGGGTGGTTGAGTCTGACATAATGGAAGGAAGTACAAATGTGAAGGGTGGTCTGTAACTGCAAAGATACTCAATCTGTAACAAGTCTTTAACGGTTGTGATGAACCATTAATCTGTCTGTCTTCTTGTTGTAGCTTACTTGATAGAACACAGTACCTTTCTGGGAACCAGGGAGGGACAACCATACCATACATACATCCATGTCATAAGAGAAAGAAAAATAAAGATATTTACTTTCAGATCGCCATGCATGCATCAGTGATTCACCTGCCATGTTACATAGTTTCAGTTTCACAATTCTTTAGGACACCTCTGTCACCTACCTATATCCAAAAGGATCTTATCAGTACATAACATTAAATAAAAAATATATATATCAGGGCATGGTGCCACATTTTCTTTTACAGCAACTTTTTTCAAAAGAAAACTAATCATAAATAAAAAAAAAGTTAAATATATTTTCAGTCTCTATATTTTGGGATAATTTTGGGTTTAGTTCCTCTTTCAAACCAAGGTACAATTTAGTCCTTCAATTTTAGAAAACTCTGATTTTAGTCTTTTTTACCAAATTTTTTAACTTTATTTACTATTTCAAACACGTTTCATTATAGCATTTGGATTGTTTAACTGTTTTACACATTTTTGCTTCAATGTTAACTGAGAACGCATTTGAAACAGTAAATAAAGTTAAAAAAATTTGGTAAAAAGGACTAAAATCAGAGTTTTCTAAAGTTGAAGAACTAAATTGTACCTTAATTTAAAAGAGGGACTAAATCCAAAATCGCCCCAAAATATAAGGACTAAAAACATATTTAATCCTAAATAAAATAATAAAGAAAACTAATCATTATCTTTTTTCAAAAGAAATTTATAATTTATTATAAAAAATCTTAACTTATTAAATATCATTTTTAATACTAATAAAAATTAACAACATCGATATTGATTTAATTAAATTTTATTTTCGAACATAAAATTACAAATTAATTCATTATTTTCAAACATAAAATTACAAATTAATTCATTAATTTAATAGAGATATATATTAGTACTAAAAATAATTTGATGACTTTTTTTCTTATACATAATTTTATAATTAATTTAATAGATATATAATATTAAAAAACTTGAGTGATTTTTTTATTATAATTAATTAAATAGGAGAATTTTAGTTTTAAAACGAATTATTTTAAGAAAAGTGATTCTTTGAGAGATCTAAATATTTTACGTTTATTTGACACTATTTTTCTCTATTTTTTATTCTCGTCTTTCTTAAAAATATACAAAAAAAAAATTATATTTTTATAACCATTTTATCATTATAATGTGTTAAATGATTGCAAAAGTATGTTATAATATAATTATTCTTATTTTAAAGTATTTTTAAGACCTAAAACAAATATTTTATCTATTTCGATATCGAGGTGATCATAACTAAATATTTGTAAGATGTATTATAATATATTATAACAAATATATAATACATTCAACAAATTTTGTTAAAATAAACCACAAAATCATATTAAAAAATAAATTTTAAATTTAATTTAATTTTTAAAATTATACTTGTAAAAAAATTTCATTCAAATACATAACATAATTTGATTTTATTTTTAATCTATTTATGACGTGTGATCATTTATCTTATACCAAACTTAGAATAAATAATCTATACTCATAAAAATGGACATCATTTCCCACATATTTCTCAGTTTCTTGTTTTCTCTCTTTTGTGCATTTGTTTCTAATTTATTTTCGGTTTATTTGAACTATACTCGCAGAATTGTTTTTCACGAAAACTAGTTAGGACCTAAACCAAAATTTTAGCGACAACGTGAAAGAAGTGACAAATATTATTTTAGTTGCATAATCAATTACAAATAGTTACAATCATTACAGTTAAATATAGTTTTTGCATCATAGTTTAATAGTATAATATATTTTTATAGAATTTTAAGTTTTTCTCTTTTATATTCTCACTAATCTCGACATTTTATAGGCGAAATTTTTTATCTTTTAGAAACTTTCGTAATTAAGAGTTTTTACTCCCATATAAAACTTCGACATAAAATTTTTACAAGTCTAAATCCTCTGAACCGATTATGAGACTAATACCAAAGTTTTATCACCCTTAAAATTCCTGAATTTATAAATACTTTAAAATATAAATATACTTTTATAATTATTCACATTATTACATATGAATACTTTTTTGGCACTCATAAATGCACTTAAATGTTAATTTGCGTAAAAATTAACCCTCTTCAAGTATGGACTCAACGCGTAACATTTATGTAAGAATTGTATATAAATAAAATAAGTAGTTATTATAAAAGAACAAAAACATTTAATTGTAGGTATAAATTAAGTGAAGTTTATTTGAATATAGGTTTTATGTGATTTTTGTTCCCTTTCAATTGAAGATGGTTTTCTCGTACATTCAAAATATGATAATTGAGTGTCAAGTACAAACAATGAAGAGTTAGCGTGTGGACCACAGACAAACAAACATTCAATACTATTTTTTAATATTCTTTCCTTTTATTTTATTTTATTTGTAAATACAAAAATATTTTTTATACCTATTTGGCCACTGTAATATATTGTTAAATAAAACTCAAGAAATAATAATAATAAAAAGAGTAGTGTGAAGTTGAGTTGAGAAGAAGATGAAATGGAAGCACCGACCAAAGGTTGTGGGTTTGAAGAAACGTGCAGCGCCGTAGAAAACAGCTATATAGGTCCAGCCGAGAGAGAGAGGAACACGTGAGAGGGGTGGTTGGATTCCCGTGAGACCAAACCAAAAAACCATGCCCATACCATACAGAGATTACATAGGAACAAGGTTAACGTCACATTATTTCACGAGCCACACTTTTCATCATGTACTTCTTCAACATATTCATGACATGTCAACTCAACCAGGTTTTAATCCTCCGTTACCACAATAAACTCGGATAAACAACGTACAACGTTCTAGAAGCATATATACTTATATTGCAAATAAAAGACTGTTTAATGAATGGATTTTGAAAGGGTTCAGTTATGTTACCATAAATAATAGACACGCGTTTCTATCACAATAAAAGGTCAGGATGCAAGAATATTCCTATAAATCCCAGGTTTTGGTATGAATTGTCTTGCCTTTCATTCACTGACTTGGCTACTCTGTGGAGTGACAATCTCGCAAAAACAACAGCGACAACATCTCATACATTCATCAGTTTCACACCTAATTTTGTTTATTCATTGAGGTTGACCATTTCAAAACTAGATAAACCATATATAGTCTGATTGTAAAAACAGAGCAACTATATATAGTAACATAATAAACTAAATATAGATCAAAATTTTATGAGGTTTGATATTTTGTGTGCACTACTTCATAAGCATTTAATATTCAGAAAAAAAAAAGTATAGCATTTAATCCAACATACTCTAAGCTTATTTCATCAAAGGAAGTTTTTATTTTTACAAAAATGTTATATGAAGTTTTCTTTTTTCATTATGAAGTCTAGTGGTAAGAGTTTAATTAAACAATTGGTATTAAAACTAAAGCTATACATATTTGATTTTTAAAAGAACAATGGTTGAAGACGAGATTGTTGCAAGTGATATAAATTTTGTGATCGAGGTCAATTATCTCAAGATATAGGTTAGGTGACCAAAGTCGTGCTTAAACAGTTATATAATTTTTTTTTTTAAAAATGTTATATCTTAAAATACGAGTTATAACTTTTGAAGAAGTTGATTTAATTTTTTTTATGCAATATATTATCTACTTTTGTGTTAAAAAATATTCATCTATTAGGGACCAATAAGGTATATCTTGTAAAAAAAATTACATTTTAAAGTCTAACTTAGATAGATATTAGTAATGTAATAAATAAATAATGCATACTTTAGAATATTTACATATTTATGATACGTTGTATAATTGCTGACGATATCACACTGTATTTTCTGAGACGTGTAGATTCATTGTTTTTAAGGACTTATTCACGATGTATTGCGCAAGTCCCCTAGGATACAACAAGAACTTCTCAAAAATATTTGAGAATCTCAGAACTAGCAAGAAACTCTAATAAGATTTTATACCCAAAATACTATAAAGATTAGAAATGAGAAAAAGGAGAAAATGAGAAAATCTGAAATGTGTTTTGAAACTAAGGGAGAGTTTCTTAAAGAGCTAGAAATGAGAAGTAGTTTTGTGTTGTTCTTCTTCGGTGGTGACAGAAATAGCAAAACACCCTTTTTTTATAGATAGCAAAGGGAAACCAAGACTCCCAACGGAAAAATGAAGAGAGAAAGGAATCTTTTCTCTATGTTAACGTTTATGTATAAAATGTTCACCCAAAAAAGGAGTTGACAAACATCCCTAAAAAGTTGTACAAATTCTGCAATGTTTTGTGATAAAGGGACCCACTAATGGCTTGTCTTTCAAAAAGTAAGACTTTTGCAATATTTCCAAAATTATTTTTATAACAATTCCCCACATATTGTAGAAGTTGCAAAGAATAAGAAAGAAAACAAAATGTCTTTAACCCAAACAGTTCTGTCTCAAATGTGATTTCTCATTTTGTAAGTAATCATTTATCCAAAGATGTCCTCTTCTTGTAAACTTTGAAAATGATTGTATATAAATCAATAACGCAAATCTTTGTTCTGGTGATTAAACCAAAGATTGAAAAGAAAGAAAAGAAAACTTTTATCCTGGGTCTCGTAAGATGTAATGCATCAGAGTTGGTATAGCAAGCTATATGAACCAGTCTTAGATTGAGAAACTTAACACATAGTGTAGTTGGTTAACAAGCTATATGAACTAAAGAACTTGACGTGTGTCAGAGGTTTATCAATCACAATACAACCTCACAATCCTTGTTGTTATCGCTGTGTTGCACTTACTGGGCCATGCATGTGCCCAATATTCATGAGTGCTCTAGAGATCATGCCAAGATCTCATACAAGCAGTCCCACTCGACATTCATATAGGTGATTTCATCAAATGTATGTTGCAAATCATACACAGCCCATAAGGGATATGAAAATCATTAAAAACTTTGTTTAAGCTAAAATTCTTTCACCACATAGAATTTTGATGACAAAGTTTAACCTCTCAATAATACAGTTTTTAGCACTTTCACACACACCATAGGAATGGACATAATTGATTAAAATCAATTTAGTGTTATCCGAACTAACAAGTGACTCGCTTTTACCCGTATGAACCTTAGTCATGGGATCTATAATCACAAAGTTTGTGTTACCATCACTTGTTTGTTTGCAAGTGGCTTAAGTCTCATTCCTCTCGATGTTTCTAATATCATTTGTCTTTCCAGGAGTTTTTTTTTTTTTTTTCTGAGAATCTGCTAGATGTCATTTTGACTTCACATAATCAATGGAAATAGTTCCACTCTTTAGCAGCTGCTTCACCAAATTATGTCTTAATTGTATATGTATGTCCTTTCCATTGTAATTCTTATTTTTAGCTATAGCTATTATCAATTTACAATCACAGTGTATTGACACCGATGAGGTTGGTTTCATTTCTAGCAAAATGTTCTCTAAGAAGTTTTTCAACCACTCAGCCTTACTGTCAGCCATCTCAAGAGTAACAAACTCAGATTCCATTGTTGATCTTGCAATAATTATTTGCCTAGCTGATCTTCATGTAGTCACACCACTACAATGTGTGAATACATAACCACTAGTGAATTTCGTCTCATTTGAATTTGAGATCCAGTTAGCATCACTATATCCTTCTAGTATAGCGGGAAATCCACTATATTCAATGGCATAATCCATTGAACCTTTTAAGTATCTCATAAGCCTAGTAAGTGCATCTTAATGTTTCTTATTTGGATATTGAGTGTACCTACTCAGTCTATCTACTGCATAAGTAATATCAGGTCTAGAAAAGCTCATCAAGTGCGGTAATTTCCCGATTATCTGGGAATACTAAGGTTGAGAAACAAATTCTCTTTTATTTTTCATTAATTTAGAATTAGCATCATATGAGTAATCACTGGTTTAAAGTCATAAAACCTAATCTTCATAAGAAGTTTCTCAATGTATTGTTCTTGGGATAGTAATATACTATCTCCCTTCCTTATGATTCTAATACCTAAAATTACATTAGCTTCACCCATGTCTTTCATTTCAAAATTTGATCCTAGAAACAATTTAGTTGTAGTTACAATCTCATTGCATGTACCAAAAATTAACATGTCATCCACATATAAGCATATAATGACACAATCACCATTTTCATATTTAGAGTATACACATTTATCAGCATCATTAGGTGAAAAACCATCACATAGTAATACATTATCAAGTTTTTCATGCCACTGTTTTGGTGTTTGTTTCAATTCATACAAATATTTTAAGAGTTTGCATACTTTATTCTCTTGACCAGGTATAACACACCCTTCAGGTTGATCCATATAAATTTCTTACTCCAAATCACCATTCAAAAATGTTGTTTTAATATCCATCTGATGTACCACTAGTTTATGGATAACTGCTAGAGCTAACAATACTCGAATGGAGGAAATCCTAGTCACATGGGCAAAGGTATCTGATAACGGTTCAAAAACTGCTATTTTTATATTTAATTTTGATACTTAATGCACCCTTTTTGACATAGAAACTTGCTTAGTCTCATGATTTTTCTTTAGTTTTGTAAATAAGAGAGTTGAGGATATACTTGATGATTTTATTACTAAATTCCCTTGAATTTGTAGGTTTTTGGAATGATTTGAAAGAAGGGTTGAAGTATCAAGGAGTTGCAGTGCAGAAAAGTCAACCAGAAACCATAAAAGTCAACCAGAATGCAGAAAAGTCAACCAGTCAACCAAAATGCTAAAAAGTCAACCAGAGTGCAGTTTACCACCGTAGGTGGCGCCCGGGCACCCTCTAGGGGTGCTGAGCGCCAAATTAGTGTCGCGGGTAGCGCTGAGCGCCAATTTAGTGCCGCAAACACCGCCCGGGCGCCCCTTTAGGGGTGCTGAGCACCGATAACGCAGGCCTGAACCTGTTTTCTGTTATTTTTATGATCTGTTTTGGGCTTGGACCCTTTTCTGGTATTTTTCTACCTTATTTAAAGACCTGAACGTTTTAGGGTTTGTATCTTTTGATGGCTTAAGCACAGAAACACGTTTTTTACCCCTTTGAGGGCAGATTTGGGGATTTGACAACTCTCCTTTTCTCTTTCTAGGGTTTTTATCTTTTTCATTCCATTGTACACCTAGTTCCTCCATGACGGTGGAGAACTAATCTCATTTGTTATTGGGGAAGATGTAACCTCTAAACTCTCTTGTATTTGAATTGATTCTTATTATATATGCTTTCTTTAATTAATTGTTAGAGATATTCTTCTTTTATGTATGGCATAAATCATATGATTGGTAAGTATCATGAGGAGATATCGCACTCTTAGGGTTGATGGATTTGGGGAAGGTGACAATTCTCCTCTTCTCTCCCTAGGATTGGTATCTTGAGATATCTATAAATCATGATCTGGAGAAATCTCTTGGGAGCAATATTACCTAGACATAGGGATAGGAGGCCCAATTGCTTTAAGCTTATGTGCACGTTAATGTAATGCATGGATAATTACTAGGGAGACTAGACATAGTAAACTAGTAATTAAGAATAGGCTTTCTTCACCGAGACATCGGGTTTAGGGTAAATTAGAAAGTTGCATTAACATTAATGAAGAAGATGAATTCGTTTATGCATGAGAGTGATTAGGTGAAATCTAAACCCTAACAACATATTCATCTCATATTATCAACATTATCCATTCACTTTTGTGTTTAGCCTCAATTGATTAAATTGCATGCATATTTACTTTTATTGTTTTGCATTCAAAAACCCCAAAAATATTGTTCTTATAGTCTTGATTGGTTAAGCAAAAGCACAATTGTTTAGTGTCGTGAGTCTCTTGGGAAAACGATACTTGGTCTTATGTTAAGGCTCTAACAAATGTACCAGATCGTATCAAGTAGTAATAAAACGATAAGACCGAGTATCGTCTCCCAAAGGATCTTAGGCCTAAACTTTCATGTAATTTGATTTCTTAAGACTTGATGAAACGAAAATTAAGGTTTTTATATGCAAATAACGAAAATTGAAATATGCCTGAAAAATGGTTGATCAATTGGCAGTTGAATGTAATATGTTTGAATGAAGTTGTTGGGGTTTACGATACCTCCTAATCCACTCTCATATATCTTTAATAATTCTACTCTTTCATTATTGTTAATGCAACTTTCTAATTCACCCTAAACCTGATGTCTCGGCGGAGAGAGCCTACTCATAATTACTAGTTTACTATGTCTAGTCTCCCTAGTAATTATTCATGCATTATATTAACTTGCACAGAAGCTTAAAACAATTGGGCCTCCTATCCCTATGTCTAGGTAATATTACTCCCAAGAGATTTCCCAGATCTAGATATACCCATACGTGTCCATACAGATAATCAAAGAGCATGCAATTGAATAATGTCTTATCTCAAAGCATGAATTATAACGGAGGAATTACTCTAACAAATAATGAAATCAAGCATATGAATGAAGAACAATTTGATATATGAGAGTTTCAAAGGATTACATCATTTTCCCCAACAACAATAGAGTTTAGTTCACCATTGTCATGGTGAACCTAGATTAAAAGAATGAAGAAAATGGAAAGATAAACCCTAGAATTGTAGGTTGGAGCTTTCGCATCCAAAATCCGCCTCCAAGGGGTGAGAAAAGGGTGTTTCTGTGTCTTCTTCTGCCAAAAGATATCCTCTAAGGGTTGTACTGATCTATTTATAAACTGTGAAAAATTACAGAAAATAGGCCCAAGCCCAAGTACAACGCTCAACGCTGGTTCCACCGCTCAGCGGTAGGTGCAACACTCAAATGGGACGCTCAGCGTTCACGTCCAGGCGTCTGGCAGTGACTTCACTGGAGAGGTTAGCGCTCAGCACTGATTATGGCGCTCAACGATAGGCGCGACTCTATCTTCTCCCCTCAGCGTCAGCGCTTAAGCGTTTGATAGGGTCTTTATTCAGCAAAGCTGGCGCTCAACGCTGAACTGGCACTGAACGGTAATTGTGATTCTTCATTTGCACCTTTTTTCATCCTTTCTTGAGTCCAACTCCTTCCTACTTCAATATCCTTCATTCAATTCTCGTTAAGTCCTGTCAAAAAAATGAAAACCAAGCATAATACCCATAAAACCACCTTCAACTCTCTTATAACCTAACTAAGACAAAATGCATGATTTCAAGCTAGTTTCTAAGTCGTAAAGGGTGTATTTTGTATCAAAATCAAGTATGAAAATAACAGTTTTTTAACCGTTATCATCTTACCACTTATTATTACTTGATATGATTCGGTACACTTGCCGAAGTCTTAACAAGTTTTTAGCGCCGTTGTCGGGGACTCGTGGTATAACTATTCTATTTGTGTGATTCTTAACCGATTAGACTTTTTATATTTTTATTTTTTATCTTTCTATCTTTCTATCTTTATCTTTCTAAAAAAAAGAGAGAAAAAAATATATCTTTTACATTTTTTATTTTTGGGCTAATTCTGTGCTCTAGTGCAGTGTTCTTTAGTGTATGCAGGATAAAATTTGTACTAGGAGCATAAGATCATCATGACCTCTCTTTTTTGGTTTGGAAGTAGAGAAGACTGCCAGTAGTAGATAAAGAAGATAGATAATGAAGAAGGCAAATAAGAAAGGAGAATTGGTTCACCAACACCCTGATATGAAAAGTGATGAACCCAAACTTGGAACATCGGTGAAATTCAAGAATAGGTTATGGGTTGTCAAGACTATCAAAGCAAACGAAGTTCTTGAGATTGAGGATCCTTAGATTTGGTGACAAGAAAATTGCTGAGATTTTGTTGGTGTCATGAAGGAAGGAAGAACACCAACATCAGAAATCCGGATTGGGCTTAATTGGGTCAAGCTAGTGACATTAAAGAAGCGCTTGTTGGGAGGCAACCCATTTTCTAACTTTTTCCTTTTAATTGATTTAGTTGTGTGGTTTGGATGTGATTTTTCTTTGTGTGTAAGTCTTTTTAGGTTAAATGCTGCTTCTGATGGTAGTGATGATAACCTCTACTGATGGATGCTTCTACAACATTTACTGATGGATGTTAGGTGATTATGCATCTACTGATGGATGCCGATGAAGACGAGAAAGATTGGTGTCTACTAAGGGATACCAATGAAGATAAGAAAGATTAGCATCTACTGATGGATGTTATGTGATTAGGCATCTACTGACGGATGTTATTGACAACATTTACTGATGAATGCTACTAGGTTAAAGCTTCTAGTGATGAATGCCATGATGATGAAGATTTAGATGACAGTATCTACTGATGGATACTGTTATAGAAGAAGATGACGACGAAAGATATCATCTACTGATGAATGTTATAATATCAGGATTTGTTTTATTTTTATGCTTGTTTGAATTTTGTTTTTAATAAGCTATGAACTTGGTTGATATTGGGGCAAATCGACAAGTGTACCGAGTCACACATGTAATATAAAATGGTAAGACCAAGTATCTTATCCCAGAAGACTCTCGGCACTGAACAATTGTGTGAAAACAAGATTAATTAAGACTTAAAATAAAAGAGATCATGGGTTTGGAGTGCAAAAATAATAAATAAAATAAAGATGCAATTGATCAATGGCAAAGGAGCACAAAAATGAATGGAGGTTGATTTATATGAGATGGATATGTTATTAGGGTTAGATTTCACCAAGTTCCCTCTCATGTATATAAGAATTCTTCTTTATGCATTAATGCCAACGTCCCTCACTAAATCACTTAAACCCGATCCCTCGGTAAATAAGTTTGTCCCTATTTACCAGTTCATACAATTCCTAGCATTCTTGGTAAAAAGATGTGAAGATCAAGAGGTTAAGACGACTAAGACTCATACCCTCATCCCTGAGAAATAGAACCCTTAGGAGTAATTCAACAAGAACTTGAATTGAAAGGAACCTCCCGACACTCATGCAATTCATAAATAATGTTATTGTATAAGCAAGAATAAAACATATGAATTACTTTAACAATTAATGAAAAAGCATATGGAATTATGAATCAATTCAAATACATGAGAGTTTACAAGGTTACATCATTCTCCAACAACAAATAGAAATTAGTTTCTCATAGACATCGGGGAACTCTATGAACAATGGAAGAAAGAAAGAGAATGGAAGACTAAGAATAGGCTAAGAGTGTATTGCTATGCTCTTCTCTGCTAGGGATGCAAAACATAGATCCCTAGGGTCCTTTAAATAGTGTCAGAGGCGTGCCAGAGCGAGGCCCGGTCCAAAAGAATCAAAACAGAGCAGAAACAGGGACCGATCCACGTGAATTCTCACTCAAGTGTCGTAGGGGGGCCGCCTGGCGTGAATTGAGGGTCATGTAAGGCCTAGGCATCAGATTTGGATGCCCAGGCCACGAAGCCCCGCCACCCGGGCGTCGAGGGCCACCGCCCGGGCGACAGACGTCGATTTTTCTCGCTTCAGCTGCGCTTCTAGACGCCCGGGCTGCGTGTTTTCCCTCCTTCTGGTGCCTTTTTGACCCCTTCTAAGCTCCCTCTTCTTGGTCTTTCATCTCTTCTTTCAGTATTACCTCAATCTCTGTCAAAACAGGGGGAATTAGTCATAAAATCATTGACATCAACCTCAACTCTCTTATTCACACAATTTATTCAAAAAGCATGAGTTCAAGCAAGTTTTTGAGTGAAAAAGGGTGCTTTTAGTATCAAAATCACATCACAAATAATAGTTTTTTGAACCTATAACGCAACCCCAAACTTAGAACTTTGCTTGTCCTCAGGAAAACAAAATGTAACTCAGCTCTTCAGAACAATCACTACAATGACTTAACCTTTTTCAAAAAAAAACTTTTTTTTCAGGACAAGGAATCACTTTTATCAATTCAGCATGAAGATTTCAATCAAGATGTGTAGATGCCTTATTTCGATCAAAGTTAATGTGATGCTTAAATATTTCCAACAGGTGCTATCTTTAAGAATGATCAATCAACCAAGCAAAGATGCAATCAGAAATTCAGAGAACTATTCCTCACTAAGGAAAGTGTTTCACTCAAGCACTCAAAAGTGTTTCACTCAACTCAAAGGTGTATAGTGAGGTGTTTCACTCTGCTATCACAATGTCTCACAAATTAATTTTGCCTTTTATTTAACAACAATCAAACATACTCACAAGTAGGTAATCATCACGAGGGCTTTTCATGGCTTGTAACTTGGTTGAGTTAAGAAGGAATTTGGTTTTTCTGGTCAGCAAAGTTCGTTGAGTTAAGAGATACATTTGTGAATTTAACATTTAAGAACAAACTCTCTTTCTTTCTCTCAGCTTTCCCTTGCAGTGAGCTTTTTCTTTTCTTTTGAATTTTCTTTTCTCACTTTTTCTTTTCTTTTGCCTTTGCTTTTCGCTTGCTTTTTCTTTTGATTGCTCACTGCCTAGAGAAGTGGGTTGCTACCTAGCAACCCCAAACTTGAACCTTTATCAGTACCTCATCAAATGTTCTCAACTTAACTCAAGGTAAAGATTTTTCAAAACATGCATAAGGCTTAAGGTTCAAGGGTTAAAACAAATTGTTCTCATTTCAGTGGACAAAAATTATGTGAAGGCTAAAAGAATATTGGATAACAAAAGATGACCTTGATCATATGGAGCCTGCAAGCAAGTAGTTCAATCACATAAAATTTGGGCAAAATCATTCATGCTTTCAAAGTAATAACAATATTTAAAAACAACTCTAAAGCTCAAAACTCACACAGGTAAAATCACAAGTTTCAAAATTCAGAAAAACACCCTGCTCAGTATCTAAATCAAACTTTATCTCAAACACCTGTCTCACAAATTGGGATTTATCACTTATCATGCATCATCTCAACCTTAATCAAACACTAGAATCTCATAAAGCAAGCCCATCACAAAATAGAGCACAGTTGAATCAAAGTAGTTCAGTTCATTCAAGCAGAGCACAATAAAAATAAAATAAAACAAAAACAAAAATGAAAAGTAAAAGTTCAGAAAACTGGGTTACCTCCCAGCAAGCACTTCTTTAACGTCACTAGCTTGACCCAGTCTCCATCATCATAGCATTCATCAATAAATGTCTAATCACATAGCATCCATCAGTAGATGCTAATTTTTCTTGTCTTCATTGGTATCAGTAGACACCATTCTTTCTCATCTTCATTGGCATCCATCAGTAGATGCCTAATCACCTAACATCCATCAGTAGATGTCTAGTCACCATCATCTTCCATAGCAGCATCCATCAGTAGATGCTCTCTCAAACTCTTCCAGCATCCATCAGTAGATGTGAATCTTTCTCATCAACATCCTTTAGTAGATGTTAATCTTTCTCTTCTTCATCAACATCCATCAGTAGACGCTGTTAGTACTGCCATCAAAAGTAGCGCATAACCTAAAAAAAACTCAAACACACAAAAACAAAATCAAATCCAAACCACACAAATAATAAAATAAAAAAGAAAATAAAATAAAATAAAATAAAATAAAACGAAATAAAATAAAATAAAATAAAATAAGATAAAATAAAATAGAACAAAATAAAAGATAAAAAAAATTCAGGAACAAGGTTCAAGATATTTTTTTCTTTTTGTTGAACTTTTTTAGGAATTTAATATAACCAGGAACCTGTTGCAGTGTCCCAATCATAGGAACTTTAATCTTCAATTTCTTGAAGATTTCCATGAAACGCTCAAATTGTTTCTCCTTTTTCTTCCTATGATTCTTCTTTGGGTGAGGAAGGGGTTTTTCATATGATTCTTTCTTTTTGCTTTCATCCTTCCCCTCTCTCTTTTTCTCCTTGGGACGCTCCTTAGGGCACAAAGGACTTTTCTCAATATTTTTCTTTTCTCTCTCAACCCCTTCTTTTTCTTCTTCTACATCCTTCTCTTTTTCACTCAAACATTCCTTTTCTTCTCTCTCTATTTTTCTCTCATCCTTTTTCTTTTCTTCTCTCTCTTTGTTCTTTTCTTTTCCCTCACTTTCTTCCTTTTCTACCTTTTTCTCTTTCTCACTCAAACTTTCTTCTTCTTCTCTCTCTATTTTTATCTCATCTAAAGCCTTGCCACTTTCAGTGATAGTGACTTGACATTACTTTCTAGGGCTATTATTCATATTGGCCCTAAGATCATCCAGCTTCTGAATTATGAATCTGCACTACACTTCCATCCTTTCAGATGCTGCTTGAGTGCTTTCTTGAATTGAGAGAGATTCCTGCATGAACCACTGCAAGGTCTCCTCAAGCTTTGTGGCATTGTTGGCTTGTCGTGGTTCAGTGAATAATCCACCAACTTGCTCATATTGAATTTGATTTGTGCTTGAATGAGGTTCCCACCAGTAGTTGAAATTATCTTGGTAGAATTGCATCCTTGTTAGATCATATTGTGAGACCTATGAAATTTTCTCTAGAGAAGGTTCTCTAGATAATCTATCTCCTTTAGGCCTCCTTCAAGTTTTTGCACAAAGATTCTAGAGAGAGATTGTTAGTACAAAAATAAAAATAAGAAAAATAAAAATAAAAATTAGGGATGAAAAATAAAAATTAAAAATGGGAAAAATAAAAATAAAAATATGAAAATAAAATAAAAATAAAATAAAGTCAAAATTAATCAAGAATCACACAAATAGAATAGCTTAAACCGTGAGTCCCCGACAACGGCGCCAAAAACTTGTTGGGATAAATCGACAAGTTTACCGAGTTGCACAAGTAATATAAAATGGTAAGACCAAGTATCATATCCCAGAAGACTCTCGGCGCTGAACAATTGTGTGAAAACAAGATTAATTAAGACTTAAAATAAAAGAGATCATGGGTTTGGAGTGCAAAAATAATAAATAAAATAAAGATGCAATTGATCAATGGCAAAGGAGCATAGAGATGAATGGAGGTTGATATATATGAGATGGATATGTTGTTGGGGTTAGATTTCACCAAGTTCCCTCTCATGTATATAAGAATTCTTCTTTATGCATTAATGCCAACGTCCCTCACTAAATCACTTAAACCTGATCTCTTGGTAAATAAGCCTGTCCCTAATTACCAATTCATAAAATTCCTAGTATTCCTGGTAAAAAGTTGTGAAGATCAAGAGGTTAAGACGACTGTTGCGTGACTTTGGCAAGTGTACCAAATCGTGCAAGTAGTAAAATCGGTAAGACCGGATATCGTTTCCCAAGAGACTCGGTTACTACTTTACTATCGTATAATTACTAACTAATTTAAGCAAAAGAATGGTTCCCTTTTGTGTGAATTTGTGCAATGGAATTAAACATAATGCATAAATGGTAGAATGACCTTCTTGTGGTTAAAACACTAGAAAATGAAATGATTTAAGATGATATGGAATGGATATGTTGGAGAATGATTTCAACTAATACAATCCTATACATATGCACTAAACCACTCTTCTTTATTAACTTTCTCTTGTCAACTAGCTAAGTTACTTAAACCCAATCCCTTGGTGAGAAAGCCTAGGTTCACTTGTTAAATCCCAATCCCTTGGCAACCTAACAAATTCACCCGCATTAAGAAAAGAAGTTTAAGACAACCAAAAGTCCTAGCTCTATCCCTAGACACTATTTCCTTTAGGTGTTTAGTCCATTTCAAGGTTCACAAAACATTTCCCAATATTAAGCAAACCCTAACATCATGCCATGGGTGATCAAATCATAACAAGCTTTAAGCAAAGAAATAAACACTAGCAAGTAATGAAAGAAGCATATTTTCATTTAAAACAAGTGCATTTACAAGTGGGTTGTATAGTTTACATCATTCCCCAACAAAAAGAACTTAGCTCTCCATAGTCATGGAGAGCTTGAGCTTACAATGGAAGAAAATGGAGTAGATGGAGACCCAAGGAGGAAGCAAGGAGAGCTCCCACAGTCCAAAACCAGCTCCAAGAGGTCCAAAATCGTGTTTCTCAGCTTCAGCCGCCAAGAAGATCCAACCCTCGTAAACTGTGTGCCTTTTATAGGGCTAGGGTGCCAAGTAAGCAAAAATGCGCGCCCAGCGCCCTTTTCTGGGGCGCCCAGGCGCCATCATTTAAGCTCCAACAGCTAATCAAAGGGCGCCCAACGCCCCGCAGGGGCACCCAGGCGCAAGAAACTAGGAGAAACTACGAATTGAAGGGCGCCCATCGCCTTCTGGGGGCGTCCTGGCGTGGAGTTTTGGCAGAAACTGCGAGGTGAAGGGCGCCCAGCGCCCTATGGGGGCGCCCTGGCGCCACTTTTGCAGATTAACAGCTTCAAAACTTTCTTTTTCAGCTCTTCCTTGGTTCTCCACTCTTGATAGTTTGACTGTCCTTCCAAAGCACACAAAGTTCCTACAAAATTTGAGGAATTACTGATGAAAACTAATGTGTGTAACCTAAGCTGAGTTTATTAACAAAGTTAGATTAGAGAGAGGATTAAGTGTGTTTCAAGCTTCAGGAGAGTTGATTTGGTAAGAAAATTACACCATAGATAATGGTAAGAATTACCGTTATCAACGACTAAGACTCATACCCTCATCCATGAGAAATATAATCCTTAGGAGTAATTCAACAATGAATTGAAAGGAATCCCTCGACACTGATGCAATTCATAAATAATGCTATTGTATAAGCAAGAATAAAACAGATGAAGTACTCTAACAATTAATGAAAAACCATATGAAATTCAGAATCAATTCAAATACATGAGAGTTTACAAGGTTACATCATTCCCCAACAACAAATAAAAATTAGTTCCCCATATACATGGGGGAACTCTATGAACAATGGCAGAAAGAAAGAGAATGGAAGACTAAGAATAGGCTAAGAGTGTATTGCTATGCTCTTCTCTGCCGCAGAAGCAAAATCTAGATCCCTAGGGTCCTTTAAATAGTGTCAGAGGCATCCCAGAGCGAGGCCCTATCCAAAAGAATCAAAACAGAGTAGAAATAGGGCTCGATCCACGTGAATTCTCGCTCAAGCGTCGCAGGTGGTCGCCTGGACGTGAATTGAGGGTCATGTAAGGCCCATGCGTTAGATTTGGATGCCCATGCTATGAAGCCCCGCTGCCCGGGCGTCGAGGACCACCGCCCGGGCGGCGGATGTCGATTTCACCCCTTCTAAGCTTCCTATTCTTGGTCTTTCATCTCTTCTTCCAGAATTACCTCAATCTCTGTCAAAATACGGGGAATTATTCATAAAATCATTGAAATCAACCTCAACTCTCTTATTCACACAATTTATTCAAAAAGCATGAGTCCAAGCAAGTTTTTGAGTGAAAAAAATGTGCTTTTAGTATCAAAATCACATCACAAATAACGATGTTTTGAACCGTTATCAGTTGAATGAATAGTTCTAAAATGGTTAATGTTTTGTGATGAACTATTTTGTGATGAGTAATATTGTCTTTTGTTGCTCTATGGTTTTTAAATGCATGGTTGAGTTAATGTTTGAATTAGCTATTAAGCACAGATAGTGGTTACTCATAATTGTTTAAAACAGATGCATTGTTTCAATTGTGATTGATATGCTTAGCAGGATGTTTATTAAATTATGGAACCTTTGAGTTAACCTGTGAGAAGTTGGGCTTCAGAGTTTTATTGTTGAATGCTATTGCTTTGGAATCATAGTTGATTTTGCCTAAATTTTTGTGTTAAACTATTTGCTTGCATGTGTCATATGATCAAGGCCATTTGTTCTTCTCCCATACAAGCCAATGCAATTTTCAAACCCAACAAAAGAACAATGTTTGTTCTATCATTTGAACCTTAAGCTTAAATTTGTGAAAAAATCCCTTTTGAAATCTTTACCTTGAGTTGAGTTGGTAATATTTATATGGTATTGATAAAGGTTCAAGTTTGGGGTTGTTGGGAAATTTGAAAAAGAAAAAAAAAGGAAAGAGAATATGTATTGAGCTAAGTGTTGAGCAAGTATGAAAAAAAGAAAAAGAAAAGAAAATAGAATGAAAGGAAAGAAAAGCTCAATGCCAAAAAGGGGAAAGTTGGGAAAAATGAGATTGGTTTGTTTAAAGAGAGATTGTGCTTGAATGAGAAAGTTGTGAATGACTCTCTTAACTCAAGGATTTTGTGATCTAGAAAAACCAATGTTCTTCTTAGCCCAACCAAGTTACAAGCCATGGAAAGTCCTTGTGATGATAACTTGCTTGTGAATGTGTTATGATGTGTTTAAATGAATGACAAAGTTGATTTATGTGACATTGTGATAGTAGGGTGAAAGAGACACCAACACCTACCTTCGGGCAGGCGTTGTAAGGTGCTAATACCTTCCCTACACGTAACCGACTCCCGAACCCAGAATCTGGTTTTCGGGGACCGTGTCTTCTCTTTATGGTTTTTCCATAGTTTTCTAGAATAAACTATGGTGGTGACTCCAAACTCTTTTTCAAAACTCCCATTTTCTTTTTGGATCGTCGTCCCATCGCAATTCCGGTTGCGACAGATGGCGACTCCACTGGGGATTTGTTATTATTTTTTAAAAAAGGGGGAAAAGGCTTTTAGCACGTGCGACCGTTCGCGTAGGCCTTGTGCTAAAAGCCTTTTCCCCTTCTTTTACAAAAATAATTAAAATATGTTTTAAAAGGTTAAAGCACACGTGCGACTGTTCGCGTAGGCCTTGTGCTAAAAGCCTTTTCCCCTTCTTTTACAAAAAATAATAAAAATATGTTTTAAAAGAAGGGGAAAAGGCTTTTAGCACAAGGCCTACGCGAACGGTCGCAGTGCTTTAACCTTTTAAAACATATTTTTATTATTTCTTCTCTCCTTTTCTATTCGGTAACTTTTCTTGTATTCTTGTTTCTCGTTCCGTTTTGATGTTTCTATATGTTGAGTGTTTGATAGTTTTGTTGTTTTTATTTTTTCATTAGTGTTTCCGTATTATTGTCTGGGTATGTGAATGTTTTGATTTGAAAATCAATTGAACTCGTAAATCTACACTTTTATTATTCCTTTTTGGAATTAAACGACCCCGAGGTGGGTGTGATTGAACGAGATGTCTTCTCGAGTTAGATAGGAGTTCAATAAATAAAAAAATACTTTAAATCATATTGGTTTAGTTTCTGTCAGTTGTTGTTTGTAGATTTGGTTAAAAATCATGAAGTTGAATGGAATCTATTTTGACTTGGTAAATCAATTGATTGTTATTCATTTTAAGTTCTATATTAGAACTTGATACCCCGAGGTGGGCAATTTCTAAACAGGATGTCTTTTTGTATAATAATAAATCAATTAATATGCCATTCCAAGCAAATTTAGTTCAGAGTTGTGATTTTTATCCAATGATTTTGTTCTGTTTGGTAGTTTAGGTTTTGCTTTTAAATCTTATTTCCATGATTAGAATTTAGGTACTGTTTCTGCATCCTTTAGTTAGTTTATATTTGATAGAATTCATGTTAATAGGTTGATTGAGATAATTGTAGAATAGGTTTCTGAATCTGATCTTGGTTAGAAACAAAAGTTAGAGTTGGATTCACTTTGGTTTGGTACATTGATTGGAGATCACATATTTTGAGTTCTGAAAATGAACTTTAAGACCCTGTGATGGGCTTAAATTCACAGGATGTCTTCCTGAAAAGTGATCAAATATTTTGTGCACTAATCGTATAGAAATTTGATTCTAGTTTCTGTTTTAGCTAATGTTTCTTGTTTTGTTTTTTTTATTTTGGCGTTCTTGTGAATAAAGATTAGATACATTGGCTTAGATGGTGAAATTTTACATTCCTTTGGTTATGTTATGTGTATATACCATTTCTTTTCATTAAACTATTCATTGCTTTCATGCATCAATAATGTCTATATTCAGTTTTACTCTTATTTTCTTGCACTGTCAATTCATAACATTTATAGATTAATTTAGTTACTATTTAGACTTGTATATATAGTTTCTATAATTTAGTTTAGGTTTTATTTTCTTACATTTTATTTTCTTCTTTTCTTTTTAAAACATATTTCTTTTCTCTTTTCTTTATATTTTCCTTTCTTTTAATTTCATTTAATGTCCCCACCTAGTTTAGATAGTTAATAAATAATACAAGATCTAACTTTACATTTTCTAAACTTGATTTTCACTGAGTCCGCAGATTGATCCCTTGGTTGCCCTATACTACATTAGTGGGGACTAGGGTTTGTTGACTTTTAGTGCGACCTAAAAGCCTTTCAACAAATGGCACCGTTGTCGGGGACTCGACGAGTTAAGTTTTAGAGTGTTAGATTAGTCTTGTTTAAATTTGTCTTCTTGATTGAATTTCTGTTTCGTGTTAATATTTGTTCCTTTATAGCTTGAGATCTGTTTCTTCTTTTTATATTTTTTTAGTGAGCATAAGATCTGTTTCTTAAGCTGTAGAGTGTAAAGATTCATTTTTATGCTATTGTGCTCATTGAATTTTAATTTTGGAAGCTATCTTGGTGGTTATTTTTCTTGTTTCTGTGTGCTTGATTGAAAATTTTTTTTAGAAGGTTTAGGCTGAGTGTGTTCTGCCAAACCTTGGGGAATTAGTGAGTTTAGCTTGGGGTAAGGGAAAAGGGAACTAAAGCATAGTGAACTTGTAGGGATCTCAACAAAATAGTTAGGAGAATGGAAAGATAGCTGACTGTATGGAAGATGAACAAAACAGTGTGTTGAGATTGTTGACAACACAATTTCTATATCAATCTAGTTTTTTATGATGACAACACATTGCTTAATAACATGCATATGTTGTTTGCTGTTATTACATGTTCTTATGCAAATTTATTGTTATATCTGTCAACATGCTTATGTATGCAATTAATGATGAAGTCAACTTAGGACTTACAGATTTGCCACACAATGTAAGTTCATAAAAGTGCTTGTGGTTTTCCATTTCGAAAACATATATAATGAAATCACAAAAAATGTAACATATATCGTAACAGTGAATATGCATTCATATATCAAGATCAATACAAAACATGTTCAATAAGATATTAATCAATAAGCAATAGAACATGTAGCACATCAACAATACATGTGTTATTAATAATGTGTTGTCATCATCAAAAACCAAAGTGAATAGAGCACTATGAGATTAAGGTATAGTTAATCCAGTGCTTCCCTTATCAACAGTCTCAACAGAGAGGTGTTTTATATTTTTGACGTGAGGTCTTCTATAGAAACCTTGTTGTAAAAACCTTGATCATTATAGTACATTTGCTTTCTGTGGTTGGAAGGACACTGAATGTAGGCAGGTTGGCCGAACCAGTATAAAAACATAGTGTTTTAATCTTCTGATCCCTACTCTCTTTTATAATCGATTGCTTTCTGTACTTATTCGATTAAGTTTCCGCTGCATTGAAAATCTTTTACCTTACATTTCAAGAAAAGTTTAAAGGCGTCTCTTTTTGCGAAAAAGATTTTAAAAGCTTTTGTTTTTGTACTTCACTAATTCACCCCCTCCTCACCACCTCTTGGTATGAGAATTACAATGTATGACTTAATCAATTACAATGTTATGATAATCAATTAAGGTCATCAAACAACTTGAGCTTTAAAATTGTGGCAAAACAATAAGTGTTGAATCGATTACGTTAGTTGGAAAATCGATTAAAACTCAAGTGTTTGCATAAATAATTTTCAAGTGTGCTGTGATGTATTTTGAGAAGAAAAGTTTTCAAAAATGTGCTAAGTGTTGAAGCTTAATCGATTACATGGATTATGTATTCAATTAAGTTTGTTAAAGATTTGAAAATTGTTTCATGCTTGTCATAATTGTTTCAACGGTCATATTTTTAAATGTGTCGACTAAGCATTATATGCAAATCGATTACATTAATTGAGCATTCAATTAATTGCTTAGACTGCTGTTAATCTATTACAAATGTTTATGTAACCGAATAGATTAATAGAGTAATCGATTAAAATGCGTCATATTTGACTTACAATATATATAGACGCATTGATTGAATTTCTGTAAGACAAATTGAGATTAACATTTTCATCTTTGTTTTGATTAAGTTGTAAAGTTGTACATAGGTGATAAAACGCTACAAGAAACTGAAGTAGTGAATCATTCATGAAGATTTCTTGATAAGCAAGGTAGACTGATTCGAAGTGTCTGATCTTTTCTTCACAACTAAGGTGCTTGTTGTTCGATCAAGAGAAGATTCGCAAGCTATGTGTTGTTGTTTCCTTGTGCGTGTTGCTAGGAAGAAGAACGAAGTGTTCTTGTACTTTGAGAGGGTTCTCAAAGGGGTGACTGCAGGAGATGATTGTTTTTGCTGCAGGTCTTTTGTATATGGCTATATTAGATTAGTGAGTTAAAGAGGTGATTTACATTTTGACAGTGTGGTCGTTGTAAAGCCCTTGTTGTAAAAAGATAAATCTTTATAGTGCAATTGGCTTTCAGTCTCGGGTTGATTGAAATGACACTAGATGTAGGCAGTTGAGGCCGAACCAGTATAAACTCAGAGTTTGAATTTTCTTCTCCCTATCTCTCTGCATTAATCGATTACATATTGTCTTTATTCGAATACGCATACTGTTACATTGCATACACTTTTGCTTGCTGTTTAAGAAAGGTTTAAAGACTTATAGTATTTGTAAAAAAGATTTCAAAAGCGATCATTTTTATAAAACACCAATTCACGCCCCCCCCCCTCTCTTGGTGTTGAGAAACAAAGCTCATCTTTTCTAACATAATATATTTTATTCTTGTTTCTAATGTTTTATTTATTTTGAAGTAGATTTTGGTCAAGGTCAAGGTTTACAACAACAGTTGCTTATGACACACTTGTCAATAATATGTGTTAGGCTTTTAAAAGTGCAAGAAAAAATGCAAGAAGTAAGCCCATAATAACCAAGATGGAAGACATTCAAATTTACCTGATGAAGAGATGGGCAACAAATAGAATGAAGATAAATTCATGTTAATATTTCCTCTACCAGGAAATACAAAGTAGATTGGAAAAGGAATCAAAAAAGACAAATTATTGGAAACCAAGGTAGTCCTGATATTTTGATTGTCATTTATGGAGCTTTCGTTGTTTAGTTATTGATTGTGGTTGCCTCTTAGTTTCTAAGTTAGTCATTCATTAGCCTTCATTTATTTATTTTGGGATTGATTCATTATGATTTTACTTCATTTGACAGTGGTTACGGGAGAGATTGTTTGAGGTTAGCCACACCTCTATGATTGGTGAGAAGTTTGTAGTCAACATAGATAAATTGGAATGTAGCTGCAGGAAATAGATTATAACAGGAATTTCATTTTGTCACTCACTCACTACTATGAGACTTTTGAATATGAATGAAGAAGACTATATCACACATTGTTTTAGGAGGTCAACCAACGAAGAAACATAAATTTTAATGATATACCTTATCAACGGTCCTCAAATTTGGGAAATAACTTATATCCCTAATGTTTTGCCTCTGACTAAAAGGGTATTGTCCGAAATACCGAAAAAGAAAAGAAAATTAAAGTCTTGGGAGTTAAAGAAGGATGAAACACAATTAAGACAAGGTGGAACACGCAAGAGATATGGGATTTGTTGAGAACTTGCACACAAAAGAAATACTTGTCCACAGGTCCCTTAAATAGAAGAACTCGAAAGCCTACCAACTACATAGTCACTAGCACACCTCCTACATATTCTACAAGACCCATTAGTCAAAAATTGTCATATAGAAGGAATCCTATTTGGAAGGCATGTAACTTTATTTATGTACATTTTGTAGCTGTCATATGTATTTGGAATTTTACTATATATTTTGGCCTAGTTTGGAAGCCATATAATTTAAAACTTGTATATGCATTTTGTAGTTTATTTTGCTTATCATATGTTCGCTTTAACCAAGTCACTTCTTATGTAATTTTTAAAAACAATATTCTATTCATGAATGTTTTAGAACTAATATCATATGTATTTGCAGTGGATTTTAACTTCGTTGTTTCTTTATATATAACTCAAACTTCTCATTCATTTAATAAGATTATATTACAACATATTATATTAATGTTTAATCTTATGTTCGATATGTATATGTCTCGACGTGAAAAAGAGTGTTAGAAATTTCATAACGACTAAAAATAAGAGTAATTTACAATATATAAATATATATAAACCTTACTTTACAACTAATTTTATATGATTTACTTAGATTTAAACTTCACTTATTATCCATTCTTCTATTAAAGATTTTCTTTTCTATAAATAACTCTACATTATCTTTAATATGAATTTTGTTGATTGTGAATTTTGATTCGACCCTCTATACTTTTTTTCTTTTCTTTGTATTATAATTTTTTCTTTTAATAAATATTCATAGAAAGCATATGATTATTGAATTAACCCATGCCAATCTACTTGAAATGTCATATCTCATAGTGATATTTAAAAAAAAAAAATACAGAATGCCCTAAAATACGTTTTACGTATTAAATAAATTAAAAATGTATATAAACATGGACTGGATGAATTGAAAATGGATGTAAAAGAACGGAATCAACAAGCACTATTTTATCTTAGGCATAATTGACTATGCACCAGCATAGAACATCCCTGTTACAACTATATATAGTGTTAAAAATTGCAAATTTTTAAGTAAATTCAATTAAAATTTTCTTACATCACACTCATTTATGTAAATGCTCAAGATTAAACGAAAGTAAAATTATATTATTTGATAAAAATATGATATAATGGTATATCATTATATACCAAGATAAAATATTGTCAATCTATATTAATATTATTTGTATATTAGTGGAATTAAAATATTCAATATTACTTTATAAAAGAACACTTCTATCATTTTTAATAATTGATTTTAACATAATAATGTATGATAAAAATATAAATAAATAAAAGATTGAATTTTCTTGTTTTATATAAATGTATTTATTTATATTAAAAATAAATTAAAGACATTTTCTTAATTCAATATATTATTCAATTAGTTTACTTGTTTCTATCAATCAATTAAATCAACTACAAAATTTTATTCATCACGTTTTATTTTTCACTCTCTTTTCTTCTATTTGATAACAGTTTAAAAACCGTTATTTTCATGCTTAAATTGATATCAAAATACACCCTTTATGGCTTAGAATGAGCTTAGAATCAAGTGAAACACTTAAGTTGAGTCATTTGAGAGTCAAAATTTGTTTTTAGAGATATTATGCTTGTTTTGCAGGGTTTTGATGAGAATTAAGGATGAAATTGAAGAAGGAAGGTCTTAGACTCAAGGAAGAAGAAGAAAAATGAAGAAAAGAAGAGTCTATCCACCGCTCAGCGTCAAAATGCACCGCTGAGCGCCATTACTCGAGGAAAAGCCACTGTCTGGCGCCCAAAGCGATTAGAGGCAAACCGCTCAATGGTGAAACTGACCGCTGAGCGGTGGCGCGGCTTGAGGGAAACCGCTGAGCGGTAAAATTGGATGCTGAGCGGTTGTCTGCTGGGCTTGGGCTTAAATTTTGTAACTTTTATGCCCTATATATAGCCCTAGTGCGATTCAAATACTATTCTTTTGGCAAAAGAAGACGTCCAGAGCTGTTCTACACTCCTTGGAGAAGATTTCTTGGATGCTTAGGCTCCAATTTATCATATCTAGGGTTTGCTTTTCCATTCTTTCGTTGTATTTCATCTAGTTTCACCATGTCAATGGTGAACTAAACCCTTTGTTGTTGGGGAGCAATGTAATCTTTTGAAACTCTCTTATATTGAAATTCTTGTTTTATTCATATGCTTGCATATGCTTATTATCAATTGTTGGGTTCTTTATCTATGCTTAAAGCAATTATCATTTAACTCATTTGATAAATAGATGTTTGCCTTTGTCGATACGTGGACGTACGGGGAAGTCATGAACTGATAGAGAATTCCTTGATTAACAAATACCACCTAAGGATAGGGGGTAGGACGATCAATTGTATTTTGCTTTTGTGGTACTTGCACTGCTAGTTACTAGGGGAGACTAGGGATAGTAAGCCAATAACTAGTAGTAGGCTCTTCTCGCCGAGGGATCGGGTTTAGGGTAGACTAAGAAAGTTTGCATAACAATTAGATAATAAAGCAAATTTAATAAGAAGAGTAGATATAAGAGAGTGGATAAGATGAAATTGTAAACCCCAACAACTCCATTCATCCATACCTTTTTCTTGCCAATTGAATCAATTGCATTTGCATGTTTACTTTTTGTTTTTGCATTCAAACCACAAGTAAATTTTCTCTACAAGTTTTACAATATTGATTTACACGAAATATAAAACCTTTGAGTCCTTTGGGAGAACGATATTGAGTTTATCAATTATATTACTTGATATGATCTGGTACACTTGTGAGGAGTTTAACAATATTCAACCCTGTATCTTTTTTCTTTCTTTTATCTTCTTTTTGACTCTTACTTAAATTCAAACAACATATTAAAAGTTGCTGCTATAAAATACATAAATAAAAAAGACAAAACAATCATTTTGAAATAAATGAGAGTGAAAGAAATAAAACCCTTAAATTTTGGTCGGGTCACGAGAATGACGAGTTTCGTAGCCCAACCCAAGGACATAAAAATAAAAATATATAATGATACTATTTGTTTAATAATTTAATAAAAGTACTATTTGTCTTATAATTTTATATAATGTAATAAAAGAATTATAGTTATTATTATTTTTATATTTTAAGAATTATTGTTTATATTTATATTATATTTATTGTTCTTATGTTATAAATATGTCATACATACTAAAAACATATTGATTAAATGAGTGTCTTATGTCAAGAGTTGGATAAAAAAAAAAAATTAAATCACTTAGTCTGTTTAAGGAAAAGTTATTGTATACACTTTGTTTTACAATTTTAGCTGATTTGAGTTGAAAAAGAAATAAAAATTATTTGCAAACAGCTTATTTCAAATAGGAATTAATTAGAGAGGAATGAATTAAAAAAACAAGACATAATCATTGATTAAGATATTCAAAGTATGAATTTTCATCACAGTATGGCACATAAACTCTTGTATAATTTGTAATGCAAGCTTATGAAGAAATTTTCTCTCAATTCCTTCGACAATGACTGTATAATAGATGATAACTATAAATCACATAATATTGGTACAGAAGAGACGTTTATTAATCACCGACAAATGCCAACTTGATCAAATTAAGAACAGAAACAACAAAAACAGTGTGCTTATTAAAGCAATAACTCCACCCTCGTGCATTATTTCTTTGCGACATGGATGAGGAAAATATCAGGAACTTGATTTTAGTGTGTTGCCAATGTCAATAACAAATCGATATTTTACATCTGCTTTGACGAGACGCTCCATTGCTTTGTTCACATAATCAATAGGAATAATCTCAATATCAGGCTTTATATCGTGTTTGACAGCAAAATCTATCATTTCTTGTGTCTCCTTTATTCCTCCGATGCTACTGCCAGTTACACACTTTCTGGCTGCATATAAAACAAGTATATGAAATTTACATGATAGCAAGTTCATTCAATTGAGTAGTAAAATGGTTCTTCATACATATGTAATAATTTTCCAAGTTCGTGCATACCTAGTAAAGGAAAGATGGGTAGCTCCAAAGGCTTATCAGGTACACCAACTATGACAAGTTTCGCATGACTCTTCAACAAATCCAACAGAGGGAGCAGAGGATGGACTGCAGAAACTGTGTCTATTATACCATCCAAGGTACCCTTTATAGCCTAAATCGAAAAATGGCCATTAGAAGTTGAGCAATAAACTATTCCTCACTGATACCCAAACTAAACCATATTTAAAAGGTTCGAAAAGAGCAAGTACCTGCATCTGATCTTCCTCACGACTGACCACAAATGAGTCAGCTCCAAGATGCTCGATGGCTTCTTTCCTTTTGTTTGGAGATGTGCTGATTACAGTGACCTTAGCTCCAAAAGCTTTGGCAAACTTGACAGCCATGTGACCAACCCCACCAAGACCAACCACACCCACATGCGTGTCTGGCTTGTCAAGTCCAAAATATATGAGAGGGCTATACACTGTGATCCCAGCACATAATAGAGGAGCAGCAGCCTCAAGAGGTAGACCATCAGGAATGCTGATCACAAAGTGTTCATCTACAACCACCAGATCAGAGTAGCCTCCTTGTGTGATGCTTCCATCAACATACTTCGCTCCGTATGTCAGAATCATTTTTGGACAGTAGTTCTCGAGATTCTCATCACAGCTTTTACATGACCTGCAGGATAGAACCATGCACCCCACACCCACCTTGTCACCCACCCTCAACTTTTCCACCTTGCTTCCTACCTCTATCACTTCACCTGCAATCTCGTGCCTGCCTTACGGTGCTCAGATTAGAATACAATCTAATTAACACTTATTAACTTCTATCACTTATCATTCCTAAACAGAAAAACATATTTGCTATCAAATGGTAGCTGTTAATTTATAAAATGAATTAGCTACATCAAAGATGCCATCCACTAAGGTAATATGTAATTAAAAAAATTAATTTTTATCCAAATTTTTATTTCACCTTTTTTTACTCGTTTTTCTCTGTCTTTCTTCTCCTTCTTTCATTATTGTCACCATCATCTCAAGGTTACTCGTGTCGTTATCACCTCTTTCTCTTTCATTTCATTTATTTCAAATTAATTTATAATCCATATTTATCAAAAATTGTTGAAAGATTGGTGTCCGTTAAACTAACACATTTATTAAAGAATTACTCATAAATTTTCAAAAAAAAAAATCATCGATGAATAATATGTAGACAAATATTTTAAAAAATAAATTTTTAAAAAATTCAATTATTGATAAATTTTTTTTAAAAAATAATTATTATCGATAAATTTTATAACAGTATAATCAAAATTTAAAATGTAAAAGTGAAAATTTTAATCTTCATTTTAGTAATGGACCTTATTAATTAATTTTATCACTAAATAAAATTATAATTTATAAATGAATTTTATCAACAAATATAATACTGATATTCTCGTTAATAATTAAGTTCTTAAAATTAAATTCATCAATAAATATACAAAATTTAATACTAGTGTGATATATATAAAAGAACGATGTTTGTTCTAGGACCATCCAATGACTTTCCAAGTATGAGTTGCAACTTAGCCATTCTCTTTGGTTTGAAATGGTTGATTTGAATAAATTTACGGAAGTGTTTGTTGTTTCATAAATAAAGTGAAGAGAATATTTAATGTTTGAAGGTGGTTGAAATGCACTTGAAAAAGAAGAGGAAGCGTACCCGGGTACGAGTGGATAAAAGGATGGACCCCATTCACTCTTTGCATTATGGAGGTCGGTGTGGCATATACCAGAGTATAACACTTTGATTGCTACATCTTTCTCTCCTGTTTCCCTGCACCATTAGAAAACATTAAACATTTTTCAAGTTCAGGAATTGAAGAGGTTTGAAATGAGTACCTTCTCGTGAAATTGAAGGGGGAAAGAACCCCAGATGTGTCCCTTGCTGCCCATCCAATAGCCTTCCTTGTATGCTCCAGTCCTGGTGTAATAGCCATTTCAAGATGTTTCTACCCAATTTTGGAGGAAGCAAACATCATGGTTCTAACATTTAAAGGCACCCAAAGATCAGAGATATGTGACTCACAGTGCTTCCCCTATTCAATCATTAACTACGAACAACGTGCCCACTCTGCTTTCCTTTTCAAGGTCTTTTTAAAAAGATAAATGTTTCATGGAAACCCTAACAAAAAGGTAATCATCGAATGGTTATCGTTTTCGTTTTCTTTTAATATATTTATACACCTGCCAATATATATACATGTATTAATGGACAATGTATAAAATTTATTATTAAAATATTCGTACGGTTGTCGGTGAATATTATACATATTCAAACATATGAAGCAAGAGACGCAATAGATAGGTTTTTTCGCGAAGCTGGTGTTATTTTAATTCAATATAAAATGAGTAAATTTAGAAAACAATAATATACACTAGTGGAAAATGAACTTTTTATGACGAGGCTATTATGACGTACAAAAATTATTCATCATTGTAGGTTGATCGGTGGTAAAATTGTAACAAAAGTAAGACATATTATGATATAGTTCTGTATATCAGTCATAATATGAAACGCGGTGACAAACTTGTAAATAAGTTTAAGACATATTATGACATAGTTTTGTACATCAGTCATAATATAAAAATGCGGTGACAAACTTGTAAATAAGTTCAAAAGATATTATTACATAGATATGGATTTACGTTATAATATGTTAATATCTTTACCTCTCAAATTTTCTCTCTTTCACGTATTCTCAGACTCTCGGTCCTCTCATTTGTTCCCTCTCACTCTCACACTCTCACACTCTGGATCCTTTCTTCCTCTCTAAACTCTCGATCGTCCACGCCATGCTTTTCACACTCCTCTACGACGCGCTAGGGGCCGCCATTTTCTCGTCTCCTCCACCAACGCCCACCACGCCTTGCTTTTCTTGCTTTGAGAACACTCTTCCTCTGCGAAGCCCTAGGGGCCGCCATTTTCTCGTCTCCTCCACCAACGCCCACCACATTGTGCTTTTCTTGCTCTGAGAACACTCCTCCTCTACGACACGCTAGGGGCGGCCGTTTTCTCGTCTCCTCCACCAACGCCCACAATCGTCTCTGAGAACCCTCACTCTGTGGCCTTAGTGGTGTCGTCGTAGTTGGAACTGACTAAGAGGAAACAAGAGCGACCGAGGAAGTACGGCACATCAAAGCAGGCTCTTGCCGCTACGTCGTCGTCTTAGTCGTTCTCCGTGGAAAAGAAGCCCTACTTACCAACGCTCACTTTTTCCTCATCTTTCGCGTCCAAGAAATCCCATTCCTTCACTCTAGGTTTGTTTTCCCTTTCTCAATTTCACTTATTTTATGCCTAGAGATTTTGTTGAGTTATATTTTCAAGATTGTTTTCTATTTCGTGATACACTGAAAGTTGCTTGTTTTATTGGATCTAATAATTGGAAGTAGATGGATCTTTGCTTCTAAATGGCGAATACTAGTTTCTAGCTTCATATTGAGCTCAGATTTGTGTTACACGGAGATTGTAATTGTGTAGTCTGTTTGTATCTTTCTGGTAGCCTTTTAAAAATTTGAATGTGTAAACCAATAATGATTATGGCTTATCTGCTTATTTTGTAACTTAAATGGTTTTTTTCGCTTTCTATAAATCTTTTCTAGTTCTGGGACAAATATACAGTGAACTGTCAACCATGCTTCCTTTGTTATGGTGTGTGATGATGTCATTAGTTAAAAAGAAGAAGAAGAGTAATAATAGAATGAATTGTGTGAAAGGAAAGTGCAGCACCAAAAGCATTTATAATATGAGGAAAGTTAGAATTGATAAGAAATCCAAAAGTAGTGCAGACGGCAGAATGTGAGGTAAATATGTTGCTATCAGAGATGGTTTAAAGGAACTTCTTCTCTTCATGGGTCTGAATGAAAATCTTCAAAACTATGCATCATTTAAATTTTAAAAACCTTGGACAACAAATAGCTTTTGTAATTTCATACATCACGTATTCTAGATGAAATCAAGGCATAAAATTAATATGCTGTTTAAAGATGTCATCCCATAATCTGAAAATAAATTTTCTTATGATGAATACCACCGAGGTTATAATCAAGCATTGGTTAGGGTTCCTCGTACAAGTTATAAATTTGAAGGTTCCATCTGTAAGGTATTAATTTTTATCTTTCATGTCTTTCTAATTTATTGTCGTTTAGTTGTAATTGTTCATGTTTTTCCTTCCATCTATGGTTATTAGAATGAAATTATTCTTTCTTTCATGTACGGAGGGTAGTATTATTATGGTTTTATTATTACAAAACCATAAATCTTTTATTTGTTGTCTTTTAGGAATAAGAGTAGGAGGAGGGTCATTGAGAATTAACACAACACAACAAAATAACCTTAAAGGTTTCCATAAACGTTATTAAATAAGCTTTATAGTGTAGTTGCGTTGTAGCTTTCTACAAAGCCTAACGTTGTTAAATAAACGTTAAAGTGTCACCACTTTCTTGGTTTGAGTTCATTGGCACAGAATGTTAATATGGAACGAAGTTGGATAAATTCTAAATGAACAACCGAAGAATATGAGAGAGGAGTAGAGCAATTTATTGAATTTGCTACGAGGAATGTGTTAAACCGCTGCAAGTCTACCAAATCGTATCAAGTAATATAATTGGTAAACCTAATATCGTTCTCCCAAAGGACTCAAAGGCCTTATCTTTCGTGTAAATCAATATCGTAAGACTTGTAGAGAAAATTTACTTGTGGTTTGAATGCAAAAACAAAAAGTAAACATACAAATGCAATTGATTCAATTGGCAAGAAAAATGTATGGATGAATGGAGTTGTTGGGGTTTACAATTTCATCTTATCCACTCTCTTATATCTACTCTTCTTATTAAATTCGCTTTATTATCTAATTGTTATGCAAACTTTCTTAGTCTACCCTAAACCCGATCCTTCGGCGAGAAGAGCCTACTACTAGTTACTGGCTTACTATCCTTAGTCTCCCCTAGTAACTAGCAGTGCAAGTACCACAGAAGCAAAATACAATTAATCGTCCTACCCCCCCTCTCCCTAGGTGGTATTTGTTAATAAAGGATTTCTCTATCAGTTCATGACTTCGTCGTACGTCCCGATATCGACAAAGGCAAACATCTATTTATCAAATGAGTTAAATGATAATAGCTTTAAGCAAAGATAAAGAACCCAACAATTGATAATAAGCATATGCAAGCATATGAATAAAACAAGAATTTCAATATAAGAGAGTTTCAAAAGATTACATTGTTCCCCAACAACAAAGGGTTTAGTTCACCATTGACATGGTGAAAGTAGATGAAATACAATGAAAGAATGGAAAAGCAAACCCTAGATATGATAAATTGGAGCCTAAGCATCCAAGAAATCTTCTCCAAGGAGTGTAGAACAACTTTGGACGTCTTCTTCTACCAAAAGAATAATATTTCAATCGCACTAGGGCTATATATAGGGCATAAAAGTAACAAAATTTAAGCCCAAGCCCAACAGACAACCGCTCAACGTCCAATTTTACCGCTGAGCGGTTTCCCTCAAGTCGCGCCACCGTTCAGCGGTCAGTTTCACCGCTGAGCGGTTTGCCTCTAATCGCTCTGGACGCTCAGCGTCACCGCCTGAGTGCCAGACAATGGCTTTTCCACGAATAATGGCGCTCAATGGTGCATTTTGATGCTGAGCGGTGCATAGACTCTTCTTTTCTTCATTTTTCTTCTTCTTCCTTGAGTCTAAGACCTTCCTTCTTCAATTCCATCCTTAATTCTCATCAAAACCCTGCAAAACAATGCAAAACAAGCATAATATCTCTAAAAACAGATTTTGACTCTCAAATGACTCAACTTAAGTGTTTCACTTGATTCTAAGCTCATTCTAAGCCATAAAGGGTGTATTTTGATATCAATTTAAGCATGAAAATAACGGTTTTTAGACCGTTATCACAACCCAAACTTAGAACTTTGCTTGTCCTCAAGCAAACAAAACTTGGCTTTCCACTTTTTCATCAAATAGTTCAACAATCCCAAAATTCATTTTTCTTATGACAAAAACTACTCAATTTCAGATTTTCAAGGAATCTAATCAAGATGTATGCATGCTTTCAATTCAATTCAGTTCACATGATCACATATTTCCCAACAGATGTTTTATTTATGAATGATCAATCAACTAAGCATAGATGTAATCATGGAATTCAACAATTCTCACCAAGCAAGTGTTTCACTCAATCACTCAAGTGTTTAAGAGGTCACACCACTCTTTACGATTCACATGTCACATGAAACAAAATTGCCCTTCATCTAATACAATCAACATTCTTACATGTCAATGCCATCACAAGGACTTTTCCAAGGCTTATAATGAGGCTAGGCTACAAGCAAAATTGGTTTTTCTAGATCACAAAATCCTTGAGTTAAGAGAGCTATTTTAACATTTAAAGTTCAAGCACAAACTCTCTTTCTTTAACCAATCTCACTCATTCCCAACTTCTTCCCTTCCCTTTTATTTTTATGTTGAGCTCATCTTTCATGCTTTTTCTTTTCTTTATTTTTCTTCTTCTTCAACACTTGAGCTCAATGCCTTTCTTTTTGCCATTCAAATTTTCCCAACAACCCCAAACATGAACCTTTTCAACAATTATTCTCAACCCAACTCAAGGTAAATAATTTCAAAGCAAGGGTTTTCATCCTGTTTAAGGCCAAGGTTCAAAAAGGGTATAACATTAATCATTTTGGGTGAAAATTTTTCTAAGTAAGGGCTTCCAAAAATGGCCTTGATCATATGAGATAAACATGCAATACAATCAATTATCAAGACTCAGACAATATCATTCATGCTTTCCTTTGAACAGTACATACAACAACGAATACTCTAGAGCTCAATACCTCACACAACATGCTTTCTCACATATCATTCATTCATACACCCTGCTTAGTATCATAACCACAATCATAATTCATCACACATCTGTTCACATAGCTAGTGAACTTTTCACCTGAATATCAACACAACTCAATCATCATCCACATCCAATCATCATCAAATAGATTCATCATGCAATATCATCAAGTCAAACATTTTTAGAAATAATGTTTAAGCCAAGCATAGACACTGACAATCAAAATTCAACCTATTCTAAAAAAAACAAAAATACAAAACTGCAAGATAAAACCCTGTCTAGAGCATGGGCATCCATCAGTAGATGCCCTCTCAATCCATCTCCTCATCTGAATCCTCCTGGTCTCCATCATCAGCATCTTCAAAGTTATCTTCATCATCATCCTCATCCATGCCTGGTGCTTCAGCTGCTCTAGATCCACTGCCCTATGCCTGCTCCTATGGGCAAGCCATAGCTCCATGAAACTCGTCCATGGTCCACCTATGCACTTGTGGTTGATCGTACAACCCTATTATCATCTCAATAGTGGCTATTTGCCCTCTGCGAATAGCCTCCATCTTAGCCTCCATCATGGACATATACATGTCCCTCATCTGGAATGGCTCGGTGTGCTGTGCCGATGCATCTGTAGGTACATGCTCCTGCTGTGCTGCTACTCTCCTAGGACATCTCCGAAGTGCTTCGCCTGCCTCCTCTTCCTCACAATACTGTTAATAATAGGCAGCGTCTATGGCCTTCCTAGGCTTTTCATATGGTGGAACTGCAGTATCCACCCCAGCCTACTGAGACAAAAAGGTGATCAGGGACGGATGTCCCAGCGGTGTCCTGCTACTCACAATAGTAGCACAACTCTGAATGTCATCAGCAATGACTTTCCCGACTTTCACATCTAACTGCCTCAGCATGCAGTAAATGAAAATGATCTGATGCATGGTGATGTTGGAAAAATGTGAGCACGGTTGAATGTTGGCATGAGTGAATGCCATCCAGTATTTCGCCAAAGGCGTCAAATCTTCCCTCTTTATGTTGACGAGTACTCCATTAGGATTATTCAGAAAATGCCTTACAGGAAGGCACATAATCCTCTCAATGTTTGCTATATCTCTAAACCCCCTCAACGAGTGTTGCATACTGGCACTGCTCACTTGGCCATTCAGTGCCTAAAAAGCTGTTAATATTGTCAGGGTCATACCTGATGGTATGCCCCCTCATATAACTCATGTATCTCCCAGTCGATACTCCTTCTCTAGTCAAGGCGTTCGTATAGAACTCCTTTACCAATTCAATGCTGGCCGGTGCAGGATATGTGGCCAACTTTTCCCAGTCTCTCCTCATAATCTCTATTCCAAATTCAGGAGCCAAGTCTGGGATAAAAGTGACCTTCCTCTCCATCAACAATCTCCTCTCCTGCATAGTCACATAGTGTTCCTCATATTTCCTGGAGAGGAACCTAGGCGAATAAAATCGTTTTTGCCTCTCAGGTTCCTTCCTTTTGTTGCCAAGAGTTTTCACCCTTCTTGATGATGATGACATTCCTGCATAAAATAAAATTCAAAGTACCACAAGAATTCATCATTAGAGGTTAGTACATCATCCATCAGATTCCAAACCAATTACAGTCCAACACTAAGGGAAAAACAGGGCCCCTCAGCGTCCCTACATCAAAAATCAAGGATCCAACAAAATCTGCAGCAGACCGCTCAGCGTCAAAGAAGACCGCTCAGCGGTTTGCCTCAAGTTGCGCCACCGCTCAGCGTCCAAGCAGACCACTCAGCGGCGACGACTAGGGTTTTTCAAAATCCTTTTCCAAATTGCCCTATTCTCCACTCTAACACTAATTTCATCAATGTAGACCAAATCCATGCAATTCAATCGGTTGAAACAGTTTTTACTTCATTAAATCATGCATAGAAATCAAAAGCCCTAATTTATCATGTTCCTAAGCATGTGCTTCGTCAAATTACAAATTTAGAAACCCTAAGAATGAATTTGCACAACTTAATTGAGTGGAGAGACTAGATGCTTGCAATATTTCTTCCTAATTGATGATGAATGCCTCCTAATGCAAAGCCCTCACTAAAAACCCCAAACTTTTGACAAGAGAATGGTATAAAATGGGGTTTTTGTTTTTGAATGGGTGATAAGAAAAAGTGGGGAAATCTATTTGGAAAACCTTTGAAAGTGCAAATTGGGTGCTAGGGTTCACAGAGAATGCTAGAGCGAGCTTCAAAGAGGATTTTCAAAAGTGCAGAACCCCAGAAATACTGAGCTTTTAAAAGCCCAAGAGGGGTCTGCGCCGCCACCGCTCAGCGGTAAAATGCACCGCTCAACTGTGGACGGTAATTATCTCACTCTCTTCTTTGCTTGCTTTTGCGTGATTCCACCCTGTAGCACCTGATTTTAACCTTCAGTTTTTCAATTTCATGCCTTTCCCCTCTGAAATGCACATGTAAACATAAAATGAACTTAAGACAGAGTTTAAAAACAAACAAATAATCAACTGTGTTGCCTCCTAGGTAGCGCTTGTTTAATGTCACGAGCCTGACCCAAACCTGTCCAACACTTATCAGTAAGTGCAATCCTTACCAACACCCTTCAGTAGGTGTACCTTCTGTATCCTTCAGTAGATACATAAAAATTAACATCCCTCAGTAGATGCTACCCAAAAATTGTTTAAATATCAAAGGAATTACATGTCCAAAATACTAAACCAAAACAAAAAAATGTTTTAATACAAAATATATTTCTCCAGCAAAATCATGTGTTGTCCTTTGTGTTGGTGTCTTTAGTACACCAAATTCTCAGCTTTCTTCCATCCAATTGCTTTGTGCGTTTAGAATATGGTGCTTCAATCTCCACCACTCCTTTCTCCTTCAACTCTTTTATTATCCACTCCTTCTTCTTATATTTCATCTTGATGCTTGGTCGGAATGAGTCTTTTTTTGGTTCAAGATGAATAATTTTTCCTTCTTCATTTACAGGTACCTGCAAAAAGTTACAACTATTAGTATCAGTACCTGTTGTGCTTTCTTCAGATGCAGCTTCTCTTCGTAACTTTTTATATCTGGCTCTCTTTTTTATTTTGATTGTACTTTCTTTAGTGCCATCATAAATCAACACTTGTTCTTGATCTCTTAATATCATCTTCCCTTCATTAAAACACATCAACATCTTAGAAGTCCTCATAAAAGGTCTTCCCAATATTAATGGAATTCTTCCCTCATTTTCCATATCAACAACTACAAAGTCAATCAAGAACTCCAGCTGCTCAATTCGAACAATTGCGTCTTCCACCTTACCAACTGGCTTCTTAATAGAACCATCCGCAACTTTCAGGGTAGTTTGAGCTGGTTTTAATACTAGCCCTCCAATTTTCTTGAAATAACTGAAGGGCATCAAATTAATACTCGATCCTGAATCAATCATGGCTCTTCCTATATCCACATCATTGATGACACATGGAAGAGTTAAACTCCCTAGATCCTTTCTTTTTTTCGGATGATCCTTCTTTCTAGGCTTAACACAAAATTCCTGATCTTCTTCATCATCAAGATCAATAACATCTCTAAGATAATACTTAATCCTCTTGGAATAATCAGGAATTGGTGAAAGTATTAAAGGAACAATAGTCACCTGATTAAAGATCTCCCTACATGATTCTCGGTGACTTTCTTTCTCTTCTTCTTTCTCCTCATCTTCTTCTTCACTGCTTCCCTGCTCATTTACTAATCATTTCTTCATCTTCCTTCTCACTGCCTTCAATATCAATTTTTTCCACCTCTGCCTTCGTTTTACTTCTTGTAAGAACAACTTTGCACTCATCCTTAGGGTTAACATCAGTGTTAGCCCTAAACTAATTCTTTTCAGTGGTTTCTACCCTTTTGGACAACTGACCAATTTGCATCTCGAAAGATCTGAAGCTGGCTTGGTCACTAGCTTGTTGAGACTCATAGACTTTCAAAAATTTATCAAATCTATATTTCAAGCTTCTGACAGTTTCTGTCAAACTGCTTACTTGCTGCCATAAAGGTGATGGTTGCTGCTGTCGGAAGCTCCCTGATTGCCCAAATGGGTTATTCTGATTTTGTCCAATACTAGGATGGTTCTTCCAACCTTGGCTAGAGTTACCTTGGTTAAAATACCTTGCCTATACTGGAATTGATTACCCATGTAATTGGCTTCCTGCTGCATTTCCTCTGGCATAGCACATTGACCATTAATATGGTCACCACCACAAAAATCACAAAGCTACTGTGCTTGGGAGACATTCTGAATCTCGTTTGGAAGTTGCGAGAGAACCTTCGTCAAATTATCTAGATTTTGAGTCAGAAGATGATTCTGGGCTGGCATCATCTGCTGGGAAATCCAAAACTCCCCCTTTTTTTACAAGTGTGCCCCTCTCACTAAAAGTTTCCGGTTCATTAACAGCCATACTCTCAATCAAGTCATAGGCTTCGTCCTCAGTCTTTTTCTTGATATCACCTCCAGTTGAGGCGTCCAACATCATTTTAGACTGTGTGTTTAGACCACCTAGGTAAGCAAGAACTAGGGTAGTCTTGTCAAACCCGTGGACTGGTGTCTTCCTCAATAGACCTTTAAACCTATCCCATGCTTGACCGAGAGTTTCCTCCATGCCCTGTTAGAATGATGAGATCTCTAACCTTCCCTGAGTAATTTTGGACTGTGGAAAATATTTGTTGAAAAATTTGGTTGCCACAGTCTCCCATGTAGTGAATGTTCCTTCAGGAAAAGAATTAAGCCACGTCTTAGCATTGCCTCCCAATGAGAATGGAAACAAACTAAGCTTTACTCTTTCGTCTGATACTCTAGTCATATTCACAGTGTTGCAAATTTCAATGAATGTTGTTAAATGATCATTTGGCTGGTTGCTTTGTACCAGATGGATTAGTGCTGGATTCATCACCATATTAACTGTATGATCTGTAGGCATGACTATGCTGTTGAAGTGAAAAGGGCCCACAACATTAGACTGATCCGCAAGTGTGTGTCTTGGAGGAGGTTGATTTGCCATCTCCTCTAAGTTTTGTGTAAACGCCTCTAGTGAAGAATGTAGGAGTCTTTCAAGAGAGGGAAAGAGTTCATGTGATGGACGTCTAACTCTTCTTTCTCTCCTATCTGATAAACCTTTAAGAAGAGGTTGTTGGCTTTTCTTACTCCTAGTGTGTATTGCTTCCGGCATGCACAAGAAACAAAAACCCTAAAAGCACTTTTACAGATAAGAAAAATAAAACAAAAACAAAATATATACAATAATTATAATAATTACACCAAGTCAAATTCAATCAATTTACACTACTCGAAAAGTTAAATCACGAGTCCCCGGCAACGGCGTCAAAAACTTGTTAAACGCCTGGCAAGTGTACCAGATCGTATAAAATAATATAATTGGTAAACCCAATATCGTTCTCCCAAAGGAATCAAAGGCCTTATCTTTCATGTAAATCAATATCGTAAGACTTGTAGAGTAAATTTACTTGTGGTTTGAATGCAAAAACAAAAAGTAAACATGCAAATGCAATTGATTCAATTGGCAAAAAAAAGGTATGGATGAATAAAGTTGTTGGGGTTTACAATTTCATCTTATCCACTCTCTTATATCTACTCTTTTATTAAATTCGCTTTATTATCTAATTGTTATGCAAATTTTCTTAGTCTACCCTAAACTCGATCCCTCGGCGAGAAGAGCCTACTATTAGTTACTGGCTTACTACCCCTAGTCTCCCCTAGTAACTAGCAGTGCAAGTACCATAGAAGCAAAATACAATTGATCATCCTACCCCCTATCCATAGGTGGTATTTGTTAATCAAGGAATTCTCTATCAGTTCATGAGTTCCCCGTACGTCCCCGTATCAACAAAGGCAAACATCTATTTATCAAATGAGTTAAATGATAATAGCTTTAAGCATAGATAAAGAACCCAATAATTGATAATAAGCATATGCAAGCATATGAATAAAACAATAATTTCAATATAAGAGAGTGTCAAAAGATTACATTGTTCCCCAACAACAAAGGGTTTAGTTCACCATTGATAGAATGGAAAAGCAAACCCTAGATATGATAAATTGGAGCCTAAGCATCCAAGAAATCTTCTCCAAGGAGTGTAGAACAGCTCTGGACGTCTTCTTCTGCCAAAAGAATAATATTTGAATCTCACTAGGGCTATACATAGGGCATAAAAGTAACATAATTTAAGCCCAAGCCTAGCAGACAACTGCTCAGCGTCCAATTTTACCGCTTAGCGGTTTCCTTCAAGCCGCATCACCGCTCAGCGGTTAGTTTCACCGCTGAGCGATTTTCCTCTATTCGCTCTGGACGCTCAGCGTTACCGCCTGGGCGCCAGATAGTGGCTTTTCCTCGAATAATGGCGCTCAGCGGTGCATTTTGACGCTGAGCGGTGCATAGACTCTTATTTTCTTCATTTTTCTTCTTCTTCCTTGAGTCTAAGACCTTCCTTCTTCAATTCCATCCTTAATTCTCATCAAAACCCTATAAAACAATGCAAAACAAGCATAATATCTCTAAAAACAAATTTTGACTCTCAAATGACTCAACTTAAGTGTTTCACTTGATTCTAAGCTCATTCTAAGCCATAAAGGGTGTATTTTGATATCAATTGAAGCATGAAAATAATGGTTTTTAGACCATTATCAGAATGTAGCAAATAATAATAGAAGATTTTATTGTCCATGTGTGAATTGCTTGAATGAGCCGAGACTACCCATTGCACTAATTAGAGATCATGTTTTGTTTGAAGGGTTCCTAAGGAGCTACACCAAGTGGACATGGCATGGTGAATTAGTAGAAGTTCCAATAGCACATGTGTCTCAAACTGAAGCAGAAGAAGTGAATTTCATTATGATAGATAGTTTCGAGCAAATGATTCGTGATGTTGGATATGATGTCTTTGCACGATCACATATGTATGAAACTTTGTGTAGTGATGCATAAATGCCTTTGTATTCGGGGTGCATTAAGTACAGTCGATTGTCGGCAATATTAAAACTGTTTAATGTGAAGGCAAGGAATGGGTGGAGTGAGAAGAGTTTCACCGAATTGCTTGAGTTATTGAATGACATTCTTCTTGAAGGTAACACGTTGCCAACATCTAATTATGAGGCAAAGAAGATATTATGTCCAATGGGTATGGAGTATAAAAAGATTCATGCTTTCCCGAACGATTGTGTGTTGTATAGGAAGGAGTATGAAAAGTTACATCAATGTCCACATTGTGGGTTATCAAGATACAAGCAAAAAGATGGTGACTTCGAAGATGATGCGAGGAAGGGTGTTCCAGCAAAGGTGATGTGGTATCTTCCTATAATTCCAAGGTTTAAAAGATTATTTGCTAATGCCAAAGATGCAAAACTCATTAGATGGCATGCAGATGAACGTAGAAGAGATGGTCAAATATGGCATCCAGCTGATTGTAGTCAATGGTAGACAATAGATTCAACATTTCCATATTTTGGAAATGATCCAAGAAACCTTAGGCTTGGACTTGCTACAGATGGAATGAACCCGTATGGTAACTTGAGTAGTAGACATAGCTCATGGCCTATCATGTTAGTGATCTACAACTTACCTCCTTGGTTGTGCATGAAACGTACATACGTCATGTTATCTTTAATGGCTTCTAGTCCACGACAACCAGGAAATGACATTGATGTTTATTTAAGCCCGCTAGTTGAAGATTTGAAAATGTTGTGGGAGGAAGGTGTTGATGTGTTTGACGAGAACACAGGCTCCACTTTTAAGTTGCATGCCATGTTATTTTGTACAATCAATGACTTTCCAGCATATGGTAATTTGAGTGGGTATAGCACAAAGGGTCACAAAGCATGCCCTATATGTGAAGAAGGCACATGTCACCATCAACTTAAGCATGGAAAGAAAACGGTTTACATTGGACATCGAAGATTTCTTAGTGCAAACCAACCTTTTCGTAAATTAAAAAAAGCATTTAATGGATGTCAAGAAAATGAAATAGCTCCAACACCTTTAAGTGGATTAGAAGTATATGAATGTGTAAAGGACATCGATGTTGTCCTTGGCAAGACAAAAAAGCAAGCCACAACAACAAACATATGGAAGAAAAGATTAATCTTCTTTGATCTGCCATATTGGAGGATGCTTGATGTAAGACATTGTATAGATGTCATGCATGTAGAGAAAAATGTGTGTGACAATATTATTGGAACACTCCTTAATATTCAAGGCAAGACAAAATATGATATGAAGAGTCGCTTGGACTTGGTTGAAATGGGAATAAGAGAACAATTAGCTCCTCAATCTTATGGCAAACAAACATATTCGCCTCCGGCATGTCACACATTATCTAAACAAGAAAAGAGAAATTTCTTTGAGTTTTTACGTGGTGTGAAAGTTCTGCATGGTTACTCTTCTAATGTGAAACGACTTGTATCTATAAAAGATTTGAAATTACTTGGGTTAAAATCTCATGATTGTCCTATTTTAATGCAACAACTCCTACCTGTTTTAATGCTTCTTTTTTAATGCCATTTGTAGTAAAGTTATTGAGCCTGCATGGTTGGATCATTTGGAGAATAAGGCTAAAGTTATATTGTGTGAGTTTGATAACGGTTGAAAAACCGTTATTTTCATACTTAATTTTGATATCAAATGCACCCTTGTTGACTTAGAAACTTGCTTGGAATCATGATTTTTCTTTAGTTTTGTGAATAAGAGAGTTGAGGACATGTTTTATGATTTTATCAATAAATTCCCTTGATTTTGTAGGTTTTTGGAATGATTTGAAAGAAGGGTTGAAGTACCAAGGGTTGCAGTGCAGAAAAGTCAAATAGAATACAGAAAAGTCAACCATTCAACCAGAAAAGTCAACCAGTCAACCAGAAAAGTCAACCAGTTGACCATAATGTTGACCAGAGTGCTGAGCGGCAGTTTTGGGCCCTGATGCGCCAGTGAGGCAAACCGCTGAGTGCCGTTTTTGAGCGCTGAGCGCTGGAGACGCGAGCTTGGACCTGTTTTCTGTTATTTTTATGATCTGTTTGGGCTTGGACTTGTTTTCTGTTATTTTTATGCCCTATTTAAAGGCCAGAACGTCTTAAGGTTTGTATCTTTTGATGGCTTAGACACAGAAACACATTTTTCACCCATTTGGGGGTAGATTTGGAGATGGTGACAACTTTCCTTTTCTCCTTTTAGGTCTCTTTTATTCCATTGTTCACCTAGTTTTTCCATGACGATGGAGAACTAACCTTATTTGTTGCTGGGAAAAGATGTAACCTTTAAACTCTCTTGTATTTGAATTATTCTTGAATATATATGCTTCTTCCATTAATTGTTAGAGATATTCTTCTTTGCTTAAATGCTTGTTATGATTTATTCATATTTGGCATAAATCTTATGATTTGTGAATATCATGAGGAGATATCGCACTCTTAGGGTATATGGATTTGGAGGTAGTGACAACTCTCCTCTTCTCTCCCTAAGATTGGTATCATGAGATATCTACAAATAACGATCTGGGGAATTCTCTTGATTAAGCAATACTGCCTAGAGATAGGGGTAGGACAATCAATTGTATTTGCTTCTGTAATATATTGCATTGCTAATTACTTAGGGAGACTAGAGATTGTAAACTAGTAATTAATGATAGGCTCTTTTCGTCGAGAGATCGGGTTTAGAGTAGACTAGAAAGTTTGCATTAACATTAATGAAGAAGATGAATTCATTAATATATGAGAGTGATTAGGTGAAATCTGAACCCTAGCAACAAACCCATCTCATATTATCAATATCATCTATCCACTTTTGTGTTTAACCTCAATTGATCAAATTGCACTCATGTTTATTTTTCCGTACTTTATATTCAAAAACCCCAAAATATTGTTCTTATAGTCTTGATTGGTTAAGCAAAAGTACAACAGTTTAGTGCCATGAGTCTCTTGGGAAAATGATACTTGGACTTACCATTTTATTATTACTTGATACGATGTGGTACACTTGTCAGGGGATTAACAAATTTTTGGCCCTGTTCCCTCCATCATTTTTTGATATCATGGTTCACTTGATTGTACATTTAGTAAGGGAAATTAGACTTTGTGGACTTGTGTTCTTGCGATGGATGTACCCAATTGAGCGATACATGAAGATATTGAAAGGGTACGTTAAGAACCAATATCGTCCTGAAGCATCAATTATTGAAAGATATATTGCAGAGGGAGCTATTGAGTTCTGTACATAATACATCTCAGAAATTGAAGCTATAGGGGTACCTAAAACTCGCCACCATGGAAGAATTGTTGGTAAAGGTACTCGAAATGCAAAAGTGGTGACATTGGCACGAGATGAAGTTATCCAAGCACATTTTATATCTTGAATAACACTAACATTTTCCAACCCTACCTAAGTGCTCACAAAGACATTGTAAAGAGAGATAATCCACGGATGCCTGAGAAGTGGTTGATTAATGAGCATAACAAGACTTTCTTAAAGTGGTTCAAAGAAAAAGTTCAAATTGATAATAAAAGTTGTGATACATTGAAATGGTTAGCATGCGAGCCAAACTTTGATGTCATATGTTGGAGTGATATGATATTAATAATTTCTCATTTTATAAAGAATTTGAAGATGATAAAAGTACTATGCAAAATAGTGGAGTTATGGTCGTGGCTGAATCAATGCATTTTTCTAGCTCAAAGGATACAAATCTTATTATGGCTTCAATGTGTTACTTTGGTGTAATTGAAGATATATGGATGATTGATTATACAAGTTTTAGAGTTCCTATTTTTAAATGTAAATGGGTTGATAATAATAATGGTGTTAAAACTTATGATTTGGGTTTTACCTTGGTTGATTTACATAAGGCCAAATATACAGATGAGCCATTCATCATGGCATCTCAAGCAAAACAAGTTTTTTATGTCAATCATCCTTCTAACAAAAGATGGTCAATTGTTCTCCAAGGAAGAACCACACATGGTACTCATCCAAATGACGATGCAACACTTGATATTTATGAGACACCATCCTTCTCCACAAATATACCAACATTGGATGTTGATACCGAAGTTGATGATGTCCATGCCACACGTGATGACCATCACGAAGGGTTATGGGAGAATATTCCAACATAACATCACAAAGGGTCATTTTGTGTTAAGCCCACCACTTGGCTAGGTCTGTTAAATTATCTTGTCAATGTTAGTAATATTTCTTAATATAAGTTAATCATAATGGATTAGTTGGATAAATAGAGAGATAGTTGATACTCTTTCTTTGATATTGTTGTGATGCTTAAATTTTCTAAATTAGGCAATGATATAAATTTTCAGGCGGTGTTGAAAGAGTTTCAGAAGGCTCAACGTCTTGCAGCTGAGAGGGAAACAACTTTCACAACTTTTGTTCCACAAGCGGTTCTTCCATCCAGGTATAATGAACTGCTCTTGGATTGTTTGAATCAGCCAATACATGGTATAATGAACTGTTTTTGGATTGTTTGAATCGTCAGGCATAATATTTCTGCACATTATTCTCCCCTTTCTTTGACAGTTTGACTAAAAAATTATGCGCATAACTATTTTCGTAGTTGGAGTTTAACTGTGTATGAGGCAAGATGCCCCTTGTGTTTGTGTACGTGACTTGTATAGAAGCAACTTGATTGCTTGAACGTTTGGAACAATGAACTACAAGGTTTCTTTTTTAATTCTATAGCAAAACAGCATATAATTTTGCTTAAAAATGCTTATTAAAATAACTCAACCTCCTGCATTCCTTTTTAATTCCTTTATGCAGAATTGTTATAAGAAATTGAAATTTGGCATTCAATAGCAAAACAATCTATAATTTTGCTTAAAAATGCTTATTAAAACACCCTATAAACAGCCTATAACTCGACCTTTAAAAATTCTGCATCTGTTTGGAGTTTAAATTCTAATTTGGACTGCTTAGATGATTAGTAACAAAGTAAAAACCATCTTTTGTTAGATGATGATAACCCAATTTAGATAAACTTATTAGTAGGTTTTTATAGGGGAAAGTTAAAAAAAAATGTAAAATGAATTAAACATCTTATATAAGTTATAACTAACATCTTCCTGTATTCTCCAAAAGCTCAGGTGGATGAGGTTTAATTCATTTTTTTTATTCTCTTCCCCTGTAAGTGTTTGTAGATAAATTGGTCCAAACATGCCCTTTTTGATTGTTTGTTGGAATGTGGTTTCTTGTTGGTGGTTCTGTGTAGAATGCTTGATAATTTCTGTTTGTTCTATCAGTGTGAATAGCCAAATAAATCATGTCATACTCATTCTCAAAATTCCCTTCTCAACATTTCATGAGGTGCAAATAAGTCACAGAAGTTTTTGACTTGTTCTTATTCACAGTGGACTGATGTTGTCCTTCCTAACAAAGATTCATATAGCATTTGTTTGTAGAACATTACAGTGGCAAGTTTCTTTCAGAGACAAATTGCTTTTGAAAATATAAATCATAATTGTCGTTTATAACCTAATATCTAGATTATGATTTGGATTTCTTCATTTGCAGAAAATAGAGCAACTTGTGTTTCCTTAGGATGTACAATTGTAAAATTAGGGTGATGAGGCATTAATTATGGTATGCTTGTAGATAAAGGTATTAACAAGCATTTTACAAAAAGATATGAAAATATAATATTTGGTGGCATTGGCTGTATGCTGTGAAAATAACATTGTAAGATGGTATGATGTGATGTACAAAACACGAACATTTACATCTGTTTATAAATTATATTATGGTCAAGTTTTCTAGGAGGCACATCCACTACTGTATATTCGGGGAACTTTGAATCACATCCTATCTTTCTCAACTTTAAAACATGTTTATGGCTGATCCATCTACACCTACACCACCACAAAGTGAGGACAAAGTCAATCGTCTACCCAACCCAAGTGTAGACGTCCGACTAGGCTAAGAGACTTGACTGTTAGTCGTAATGCTGATCAGAGATTTCCCATTCAATTTGATATGAGAACAAGAAAAGTTATTGGAGACAACCATGCAAGATTCACTAGCTTTGTGGCTTTACTTGGTAGAAGTAAGGTTAGTATTCTTATTGACAAATGGGACCAGGTCCCTGAAGAAGTGAAGAACCAAATATGGAAAACTATCATGGTATGAAAATCTTAACTTAACTTCCACAATTATTAGCAAAATTGTAAATATAACATTCATGTACCTATTATGTAGCTAACATTTGACATCCCAAACAACAACTTATTGAGAAGTAAATGGATATCATATGCTGGGCAACAGTGGATGGGTTTTAAGAGTGACCTTACTAGTCGATATATTTATGGGAAGTTAAGTCACAAGAATCCTTGTGAGATATATCAGTTCCTTGATGAGGAAACGTGGCAGGCTTTTCGGGAAAAACGATTAGAACATGCCTTTGAGGTAAATTTAATGTTTTATTTATGATTTGATATTCATTTTTTCTATTTCATAATTTGTTATTAATTGTTTATGTCACATGTTTGAAATAGGAAAAGAGAAAAGTTGCACAAGACCTTCAGAAAAATAGTCTCCACCCACACAGATTGTCTCGTGGGGGATATGATAAGTTAGAGAAGATTATGATCTGTGAGGCCTCTTCCTTAGCTACCAATGATCAGTCATATTTGAGTTTGATTTCTCCACTTCCATGTCATGAGAAATAGAAGAGAGTTCGCACTAAGCCATCAGGAGAATACACTTCTGAAGAAACTCGACTTATAGCGGAGAAGATTGTTAGAAACTCATGTGAAGCCTAATTTTAATTTTAATTTCTTCAGAAATATTTTTTGCATGTATTCTGTAATAGATGGACTAAAACACTATTTTCATAGGATGACTTAGTAGAAAAAAGCTCTCAAGGCTCATTCACTCAAGAAGGTCGAGATGGACTAAAACACTATTAACTGTTGCCCTTGGACGTCCAGAGCATCCAGGATATATCCGTGGTGTTGGACGAGGGGTAGGACTCAAGCAATTCTTTGGTGGTCCTACTCGAAAGGTTACTTTAGAACAACTTAGTAAATCCGATAAAAAGGTGCTAAGAAATGAGTTTAAGAAAGAATTGTTCCCATAATTGAGAGATGAGTTATTGTTAGAAATCAAATTAGAGATAACATCCTTAGGATTGGCTATTCAAGGTCCATCAAAGGTGGCTTCACATGTTGCTAGCAAAAAGGGGAGTTGTCCTCTTCTTGAGGAATCAGGGGATGGTGTTGATGTCCCTATTGATTGTGAATTGTATTATGATGATCCCTATTGGCATTTGGTGGCTTTAGGTAAATTCAATTTTTTTTTGGTTGTGTATGTTGAATATGTGAATTGTATGTGGTTTAAATCGTGTAGTAGGGATAACCTTGATAGTATTGATATTAGGTTCGCTTACATCCATTTTAATTTCTTGTTTGTGTATGTATGGATACCCAATTTGTAGATATTTATTGATACCCATTTTACTCAATAATTGTCATCTTTTTTGTGTCTTAGGTAAAATATATAATTTGGGAAGCACTATCCACCACGAGGCTATTAAAGATGATATGTTGCGAGTGGTAGTTGTAGATATTAAAGATTCTTCTGCTTGTGTTCCTCTACCTAGTGAGGAGGTTCAAACAATGGGACAAGCTTTAGGAAATTTTATCATTTGGTCAGCGAGATTGGCAAAGCCAATTTTAGTAAGTATTTTTATTCATATTTGCCTTAATTACTTATGTATTTGTTGTATTTGGATGCATATAATATTGGACTTATTTTTTGGTCAAATGTAGGACGTTCCTAAGAAGACAAACATTGTCACACCTCCACAACCACAATGGTCTCCTCTCCAAAAACTTGGTGCAGCGGTAGTCACAATGGGGGAATAAAACTATTGAGATAGATATGCCTCCTGAACTCACATGCAAAACTACTACCACCACTTTATTTGTATGTCATAGGGATATTTGTGAAATTGCATTGGTAATGATCTCCTCACTACAACAGTTCTACAAGTTTGGAATTTGTAAATAAACCTTCACAAACGATGAAAATACTATCAAATTGCATTCGTGTATTTATTTTAACATTATATGTTCATATTGAAGGTATTTGCATCACCTCTGCATCGAGAGAAGGAATGCTACTATCTATGGATTTCTTGATCCTGTTATAATTCAAAGTGTAGGAAATAAATCAGAGGAGGTGCAAAAGTACTTGATAGAAATCTTTGAAAAAGGTGGTAAAGAGGTCTATTTAGCACCTTACTTGCATAAGTAAGTACATAATTTTTGAAATCTTCATGACTAGTTTAAAAGTTTCTTTTAATTAATATTATTCTAACTTGTAGGGGTCATTGGCAATTGCTAGTTATTGTTCCCGATCGTTCTCTTGTAGTTCTCTTATGTTCTTTGCATAAGAAAGCTAGCACATTGTCCATCAAAAAAATATTACAGGCATAAGTTTTCCTTTCTATTTTGATTCCTTCCTATATTATTATTATGATGTAATTGATGTCTACCTTTTGTATAGGTCTTTGGAAGCTCATTCAAGGTTGCGGGGTGTTCCATCAGTTTCTAGGAAGAAGATGCAAATAATCACACCTAATGTAAGAGAAGTTTACCTTTGTTTTGTGTTTTGTGATTGTTATTTTTATGATGAATTCGATGTGTTGTTGGTTTTGTGAAATTTGGTTTATCAAAATTGTTCGAAGCTACATGCTGCAAAGGCTAGCTAGAGTATAATATGATATTTTGTGTCTTTGGTTTCAATGAGTCTTGATTATTTGTATTTAAATTTGCAGTGTAGATGTCAATTGGGCAGTTATGAGTGTGGGTATTATGTAATGAAACACATGCATACCATTATTTGTACAAACATTACTGAATCATGGAGTAAGGTATTAAAAATTAACTAAATACTTGTCCAACTATTCGTTACAATATTGTTTAACTCTATTGTTTTATTTGTAGATCTTTAATGATTCATCTCCCATGGAAGTTGCACACATTGAAGACATTAGAAGGAACTAGGCTTCTTTTATTTTAAGTGTTAGTAGAAATTTGGCTACAATTCAATAGTGTATGAACATTAATGTAATATTTGGATTTAATATGTAGTTTCATGTATGAATGATGTATTAAATATTATTAGACAATATAATGTTTGAGATGAATTGTGTTCTGTTAGTTCCATTGAATTTGTTCATTTGAAACTATATTGATTATAAATTGATTGGATGAGATGATAATACAGGAATAAGATTATAATTTCATTGGATGTCAATTGTAATAATAATTTTTTTTAAAGAAACAAATATTATGATGTAATAAACAATGTCCGTTATAATATGTTGATTCTAAAAATCACATATTATAACGTATCAATAAATCTTTGTCATAATATGTTGAAGCTATTATGACGTAAATTTTTGCTACTTCTTAAAATGCGCAGACTTACTATTACGCCCAGAACTATGACCCCAGAAACTACGTCTTAAAATGTCATTTTTGAATGTTATAAAATGTCATTTTTCCATTAGTGTATAAATAAGAGGATTTATGTTTTAGAAAACGATTTAAAAAACATTAAAATTTGAAAACATAATTTACAATTTAAAGAAATCATGATTTTATAGGATGATTTTAAAATTTTTATTTCTTTTAATTTTAAGGAAATCATATTCTATATGTGTGACTTTCATTTTTTCTAAAATAAATTTAATTTTAAAATTTATTTGTTTTATAAATAAAAAAAATTCAAAATCATTTTAATGATTTTATTAACTAAATAAACTTAAATATTAAAATATTAAAACACTTTAAATATTATACCCATATAAAATAAATAAACTTTACATTTCAATTTTAATTATTAAATTGTTTACAAGAGAATTAAAATAAAAACTATCAAGTTTTGAAAAATAAAAAATAACTTTATTTCAGTAATCTAATTATTAAAATTTATGCAAAAATAAAAAATAAATAAAAATTCAAAATATATTAATCAAAATATTAAAAATAAATTTAAAATAAAAACTATGTTTGCTTAAATACTTTAAAATAACGAAAAGAAGTTAAAATAGAAAATAATAGATGGAAATATTAATAATGAAAAGAACAAAATGATAAAAGTCCTACATTAATTCACAACCTCTAAAACATATAATAAATATTATAAGTTCTACATGTTTCGTACAACTCCTATGAAATAAAATAATAATAAAAATTCAAAATTATATATTTAAAAGATGATATTAGTAAATGTAAAAGAAATTAAAATTATAATTTGAAATTATGAATTTATTAACAGTTTAAAATTTGTTCTTTTATGAACTTCTGTCTAAAATCGTATTTAAAAAAAAATAGATTTTTTTTCCAAATAAAATTACGTATTACTATGAATTTTCATATTTAAAATATTTGTCATGATGTGAAAATTTATTAAAAATAGGAAACAAAATAAAAAAATATAAAATATAAAGAATCACACCAAACTCATAATAAAAATTATATGCTAAGAAACATGACAAATCATATATATTATGAAAAAATCTAAATAAATACATGAAACTAAAGCATTAAACCACTTATATTGTTTGCTGTGAATCAAAATTAAATTAATTAACTTATCAACATAATAATTTTTTCACAAAAAAATATGAGAAACTTTAAAATGTACATGCTTATAAAAATGTAAGTATCCACATCATCTTCTTCGACTCCAAGGAATCACTCATTGATCCAAAAAATCAAGACAGACTAAAGAAGAATTACTCTCCAACCAAAGCCTCCTATAGTCCTCCCTCCAAACACTAATGCATTTTTTTTTCTTCTAACTCGTGTAATATGTTTCAATTTTGATGAAATTGATGCATAACGACTTGGTGGAATTTTTTAAAAACTCATGAATTTATAGGCCCCAATTGCAAATAAACTGAAGCCATAGACCTCTTTTGACCTCGGTTAACACAAAGTCAAAGCCTAAAGGTGCATCAAAATTTTTTAAATTTAAAAAAAAATCATGTTTTTATTTATTTAACTGAAAAGGACATATGGCTTCAGTTGTAAAAAGAAACGAAGCCATATGCACTTTATGCCTCAATTCTGAAAAAAACTAAGGTTATATCTTCTTTTAGAATTTCAAAATCGCAACTTTAAAACACCTAAGATCGGATACAATTCAACCGAGAATATATAAAATTTGGATAAGGCTAGATATAGCTCGACCAAGGTCAGCACAACTTGGCCAAGGTCAACCCAACTCGGCTAAAGTCGGTTACGAATCTTTTTTTTAATTTGTTTTTTCTTAACAGGACATATGGCTTCGTTTCTTTAATCTCATAGGTTTATCATAGTTTAAGTATGATTATGCAATGACATGATGTAACATTGAAATACTCAATTTGCATACGTACAAGTGATTTAATCGATTATTAATAAGTTTAAGCAATCAATCACTTACAATTTGCAATTCACACAGATTGATTAAACCAAAAATATAATTTCATTCATATATGAGAAAGGATTACAATCTACTAAAGAAAAAGATGGCATATAAAGCCAATGATTACAAACCAAAACATAGACAACAAAGAAAACGACAAAATAAAACAAAGACAAAACAAACTAACTCCTAATCCAGAATAATACTTTCACATCCTTTTCTTTTGTTTAATCTTTTTCATGGCATTAATCAACATCTCATCATCACTTTCGTCTGCAGAACTCTCTTCTTCACCACTCTCTTCTTCCTCTTCAAACTCTTCAATCTCTTCGTCAAATTCATCCATGTTCAGCTTCTTTTTTATTGCCATAACATCCTGACTGGTGTTTTGATAGAGAACTTTTAGAGAGCGCATCTCCCTCACCATGTATTTTTTAAATTCGGATCGGGGACGATATGGAATGGATGATGAACCTGCCGCCTCTTCCTCTTCATCAGCATATTCATCCTTCAACATCCATCCATTTTGTCCATGTTGGAGTCCCATATGATGCAAAGCAGACTTATCTATCAAATTGCTTTTCGCATATGACTCACAGGACTCACTTACACATTCCACACCAAAATGGATTAACACTTTTGATATGAATACACAATAAGGTAGGCTAAGAAATTCAAGCCTCATGACTTTGAGCATGTTTTCTAATATAGCAGTTGGTCAGTCAGTCGGGATATTTTCCTTTAGAGCATATAAGAGGCATAAATCCTTAGTAGTTGCTTGAGCATGGTTGTTCCCTCTAGGTATCAGTATCCATGAGATGATGAATGAACACATGCGATCATCCTTTTTCATACTGCCTGTCTTGTAGTGGGAGTAATCCCTTACTTCATTTGGATTCCTCAAGCAGTACTGATATATTGTGAACTTGTGGAATCCTTGCACACCTAGATGACTTTTTTCACCTCCCAGTTTGAGACCTGCTATCTCGGTCCATACTTCATTAGTTAGCTTGATGTCCACCTCTTTTACCCTTGAGTAGAGTGTCCCATCGCTGATCTTCAAATTTGAATAAAATACTCTCACCAGTTCGGGATACTAGGGATCTGCCATCTCGATGAATTTCTTTAGTCACTGTTTGCAAAACCATTCTGGAAAATTGAATCCTTCCCTTCTGAAGAAGCTCAGCTTTACATACTTGTGAGCAATAATCTTTCTCATTTTCCAGTTATCCAAGAAGTTGGATTGCTCACTTTCATCCCTGATCCACCCATCAAGAGTTTTGATCCTTTACTTTTGTGTCGAAGAAGAAGCCATGGTTTCATATATGAAGAGAATACTTTCCCAAATGGCTCAAAATAGTGAGAATGAAGAGTTTTGCAGAGAAAGTATGAGTGACAGATTTCCAACATTAGAGCTTATAGGTCAAATTTTCAATTTTGGAGGGAATCTAAAAATTAAGCTTTCGCGCCTTAGCAGTATAATCAATTTCATCAAATTTAAGTTTTCAAGACAAGAAAGCCCAGTTAAAAATATTTAATTGATTTTATTAATTTCATAATAGATTTCATTTTATCACAATTTCATCCAAAACAGAGAAACACATTAAAAATCTAATCGATTTCATTTATAGCATAATCGATTAAAAATCTTGAAAACAGTTTTTCATACAAAATCATCATCCAGATAAGCAATCAACAATCATGCATACAACACCCATTCACAAACAAAAACTTATGATGCATGAATTTAACAGTTTATGTTACCACATTAATTCACTCAAGAATCTTTGATGTATTCCACTGAAACTCATCCTTGAGCACTTATCTGCTTCTATAGCAGCTCACTTTCCTGCAAAACACTCAAACGATTTCATTGTAGGTACCCAAATAAACTTGGGGCCTTTATGGTTAGTCACAAGAGGTTGTTCTTTAGGAATCCATTTGTACTTTCCTCTTGGAACACCAACCTTCCTATAATAACAGTTTCTTACTGTATGCCCAATAGTATTGCAATAAAAGCATGCATTGGAAACATGTTTTCTTAGATCAATAAATTTTTTAGAATTTATTCTATTGCTCTTAGCCTTGTAACCTATCCCTTTTTTGTTGATAACTCTACCTTGTGACTATAAAACAACTTCTAAATTATCTCTTCCTAGAGTAAACTTAGATAGCGTGCTAGTCAAGCATTTTATCTTTTCCATATGAGTAATGCAGTTTTCACATTCTTTCTCTACAATCTGAATTTCAGTTTTAACATTTTTAATAGATTGTGAAGCAGTTTCAAGTTCATTTTTGAGCTTCTCATTTTCTTCAACAAGGTTGTTAATTCAATACTCATAATCTTTCCTTTCAAAGTGTAATTGATTTACCTTGTATTGTAGCCTCATTGCTTTAACATGAAGTTCTTGAAAAGCATCCATCAGCAAATCATAGTTTACTTTGATAGGCTCACTTTCAAAGTCGTTGTAACTATCTTCTGAATGCACAGATGTTAACTCATTGGCTAGTGTATCAAATCGTATCAAGTAATATAAAATGGTAAGACCAAGTATCGTTTCTCAAGAGACTCGTGCTACTAAACAATCGTATAATACCTTAACTAATTAAGATTGAAGAACGAATTCCATTGGGTGAAATTACAATGCAAAAAAAGTAAATATGATGCTTTAAAAGTAAAGTTGATCTTTTTATACCAAAACAAGAATGAGTGGATGAAATTTATGATATGAGGTAATGATGTTGTTGGGGTTAGATTTCACCTACTTTACTTTCATGCATATTAGAACTCATCTTCTTCATTGGAATGTCAATGTCACTTACAAAATTACTTAGAACCCAATCCCTTGGTCTAAAAAGCCTAGACTTGACTATTAGACCTCAATTCCTTGAAAACCTAACAACCAATTCCGCATTAAGAAAAGAATCTTAAGACAACCAAACGTCCTATCTCTATCCCTAGACAATATTCCCTTTGGGTGAAATTCTCCAGATCATGGTTCATGAGTATTTCTCAATATCACATTAATCAAATCATCAAGCTATGAATGGCCAAAACATAACTAGCATTAAAAATAGGAGAAAATCACTAACATTCAGTGAAAGAAGCATAAGATATTGAAAACCTGTTCAAATACATGAAATTCAAAGGTTACATCTTCCACAACAACAATGGAAAAATGAAAATGAGATAGAAACCCTTGAAAGAGTAAAGGAAAGCTCCTACATGTCCAATCTTCCTCCAAAGGGTCAAAAATAGGGTTTCTATGCTTCAGTCGTCAAAAGATATCAACCCTAGTGTGCAAAAGCCCTTAAATAGATCAAATGTGACTCATAGGCCCATGTTGCCAACACTCAGCGCCCTAAGTGGGGCAACCAGGCGTCCTACGGTGCATTGAAGCTGGCGGTCAACGCCCTAGAAGAGGCAACCAGGCGTGACTGCGCGAACATTGGTGTTGAGCGCCCCTGAAAAGGGCAATCAGGCGTGGTTGCCTTCTGCATCCTTCTATTCTGATGCTTTCATTGTCCTTCCTGGGTTCCAACTCCTTGATACTTTGATCCTCTTCCGAAACATACCAATAACCTACAAAATTGAGGGAATTAATGATAAAAATCATTAAGTGTAACCTCAATTAACTTATTCACAAATTTCAACTAAAAACAAGAGTTTAAGAAAACTTCAAAGTCAAAGAGAGTTGTTTTAGTATCAAAATTGCATCACTGATAATGGTAAAATCAACTGTTATCACAATCCCAAACTTGAAATTTTGCTTGTCCTCATGCAAAATGTAACCTGGCTTAAACAAAATAGCCATATTATAATGATCTATCACACCAAAGAGCATTTTCTTCTAAGACAAGTAAATCACTCATGTTTGCTCATCATAGAAAGATCAGTGAAGATATAATGATGTCTTAGCCAATCAAGCTTGAACTATGGTGCTCACATAAAAAATATACAACAGATACAAATGCCTCATGAGTTATTAGCAATCAGAGCAAAATGTTATCCTATAGTGCATGCAACCATTCCTCACAAAAAAAAAATTGTTTCACTCAAGCTCAAAGGTGTATAGTGAGGTGTGTCTTTCACTCTATCATCACAATGTCATATAAATCAGCTTTGCCTTTCATTTACTCACATCTAAAACATTCACTAGCAAGTAATCATCACGAAGATTTGTTAAGGCTTGTATTGGGGCTCAGCTAAGAAGAAAAACTGGTTTTTTTAGACAACAAAGTTCCATGAGTTAAAACACTGAACAATTTACTTCATAATTTAGCATTAATCTCTCTTTCACTCTTCATTTGAGAAACCACTTCTCAACTTAATCCCAACTTTTATTCATTTGAGCTCTTTTTCTCTTCTTATTTCTTCTCTTTTGCTCTATTACTTTTTTTTTCTTTTTTTTTTAACTTTCCTAACAACCCCAAATTGGAACCATTCTCTTATACCATACATGCATACTCTACTCAACTCAAGGCAAGGATTTCAAAGGTTTTTCACATTTAGCTTAAGGTTCAAAGGATAAACAATTTTTTCTTTCTTGGTTAAAATGTTGGCATTAGCTTACAAGGAAGAAGAACAAATGGCCTTGATCATTTGTAACAAGAAAGCAAATAGTTCAACAGATAAACTTAAGCAAAATCAACTATGGTTCTAAAGAAATAGCATTCAATAATAAACTCTGGAGCCCAACCTCTCACAGGTTAACTCATGTTCCACAATTTCATACACATCTTGCCAAGCACATTAATCACAATTGAAACCATGCATCTGTGTTAAACAACTATGAGGAACCACCATCTGTGCTTAAAAGTTAAACCAATCATTCACTCAACATCAATCATAAAACAATAAAGCAACACAAGATAATTTTACACATCAAACAACAATTCATCACATTCACCAACCCATTACAACAAACTATTCATTAAAACAAGTACATAAAACAATTAAAATTAAAAACAAAATAAACAAAGTTCAAACAAGCATAAAAATAAATAAAAAAAAAACATAATAAAAATCCTGATCTAGCAGCATCCATCAAGAGATGTTGTCATCATCCTCATCCTCTGTTGTCATCTGAATCCTCCTCCTTTGCATCATCATCCTCATCCTCATTGTCCTCATCATCCTCCTCATCCATAGTTGCGGCTCCGAACGTGCCACCTCCTCCACTAGCTTGGGCCTAGTCCCTAAAACACGCAACTTCAGCTCGAAAGTCGTTTGGAGACATAAACTAGTGCTCAGGGAAGTCAAAAGTCATACTCCTCAATAACGCCTGCTGACCTCAATATAATGCCTTAAACCTGGCATTCACTAATGCCATATGCATATCTCTCATCTGAAAATGATCATCTTGAGCTTGATCTGGCTAGGTAGGCTGAGGTCTCCTATGGACCCTAGGAGGCTGAGGTGGAGGAACATGCAACCCTTCTTCATCCAACATGCAGTACTGCATATAATAAGCAGCATCTATCTCCTTCCTTGGCCTCTCAAATGGAGGAGCAGATGTGTAATCAGAGAATGATGCCCTAAAGGAGACTTACTACTTGAAGCGTGAGCACAAATCAGAAATGCAAAGAACTCCTCTGCTGGTGTCAGGCACCCTTCACAGAGGGCCCTCATCGCCACTCGCACGCAATCACAACAATCAACAACACAGATTCAGACCATAGTTTGACTCGCTATCGCTGAGCGTCCCTCAGATGGCCCTCAGCGCTGCATCACGAAACACAAAAATGGTGTTATGGCTAGCCTATTTCTTGATTCACACAAAAATCAACAAGCAAGGATCCATCACATGAAGTTCAAACACTAACAACAACCATTATCTAATGCATGTGAACCAAAAATCATCAAAACAAAAAGCTTTAAAATACAAATGAAAATGCTTACTTGAATGGATATTAGAACTTTGAAAGACACGACTTGAGTTGGGAATCTTAGGGCAAGAGTGGGTAGTAGCAACAACAACTCGAAAACAACCTTTTTTTTATGAGTGAAAGTGAGTTTGAGTGAATAGAGAGATTTGTGTTGGTGGGAAGGATGAAGGAAAGTGAGAGAGAGCTTAGGGCACAATGTTTGGCCATCTAAAATGAGTGTGTGTGAGAGTGGGAGACTTGGGCGAATGTTTTAGGGTTAGAAACTTTAAGTGGGCTTAAGTGAGTTGGACACAAAAAGCCCAAAATGTAAATTCTGCGATGCCAGCGTTGAGGGCCGCTCAACAGGGCGCTGAGTGCGACTCGTCCATGAGTCCTCCCACCTGATTAGCTGGCGCTGGGCGCCCCTCAGCAGAGGGCCCTTAGGTCATATTAGGTTGCAACATTTTTCTGCATTTTTTCACAACTCAACCCATGAGTTTGAAAATTTGACACTTTTGATCATTCAATTCAACCCAGTTTAACATGTTTTCACTAAAGAAACTTGTTCAACATTAAAGGGAAGAAATTTGAATGCTAAAATGATAATTTCAATGCACACTCTCAAAGCTTTCTAATTCTCCAACTCAATGTTTCACATTTCACATTTGAAACAATTAAAACTCCATAAAGCACATCACAAAAACTTAACCAAACCAGAACATACAATTGCATACTAGATCACATTAGACAAATAAAAAACAAACAAACAACTAAAAAGTAAAACGAAGGGTTTAGAAATCTGGGTTATCTCCCAATAAATGCTTGTTTAACGTCATTAGCTTGACACCACTATGCTCAAGTTTTATCTTTGATGTTGGCATTCTCCTCTCTTTCATCACACCAACATAACTTTAACAACTTCCTAGTCACCATCTTGACTCTCCTAGAATAAGGAGCCTCAATCTCAAGAACTCAATTTTCCTTGATATCTTTGATAACCCATAACTTGTTCTTGAATTTCACTGGTTTTCCAAGATACGGTTCATTATTTTCAAACATAGAATCTTGGTGAACTAGTTTCTCTTCCTTATCTCCATCCTCTTCCTTCAGTTTTGAAGAACAACAATTATGGTTCCTCTTGACCGATTTAGGAGCTTGATCAGGTAAACTAGTCACTAATAAAATTGCATCTGGTATTTTAGGACTAGTCTGTTGTACTTGAATTGGCTGCACCTTATCAAAGACATTAAAAGTGACCTCATCATCTTGGTCTTTCAATGTTAATACTCCATCATCTACATGAATGACAACCTTGGTTGTCTTCATGAATGGTCTTTCAAGAATGAGAGGGATCTCTACATCTTCCCCCATCTCCATCACTACAAAATCCACCGGAAATTTGAGTTTGTCAATCTGGACCACTACATCTTCCACTACACCATAAGGATTTTTAATTGACCTGTCCGTTTTTTGCAAGATCATACTTATAGGTTTGACCTCTAGACCACCAATCTTTTTAAGCATAGATAGGGACATCAGATTGATGTTAGCCCGTAAATTAACTAGAGCATTCCCTATATCATGATTCCCAATGGTGCAAGGGATAATGAAACTTCCCAGATCTTCAAATTTTGGAGGGAGCATCTTCTGCATAAAGGCACTGCAATTACCCTACACTTCAATTGTTTCTTCATCTAGATATTTCTTCTTTTTAGTGAGAAATTATTTCAAGCATTTAGCATAAGCAGGAATTTGTTGCAATGCTTCAATCAAAGGTATAGTAATCTCCAATTGCTTGAAGATATTCATGAAACGTCCAAATTGTTTCTCTTTTTCCTCCTTTGAATAACTTTTTGGCTAAGGAAGGGGCTTCTCAATTATTTTTTTCTTTTTTTCTCTCATTCTCTTCCTTTTTGTTTTTCTCCCCCTCTTCTTTCTCATTTTCTTTTCTCTCAGCCTCTTCTTTTCTCTCTGCATTTATCTCTTCTTTTTCACTAAACTCATCTTTATTATTTTTCTCAAATTTTCTCTGATCTAACATCTTGCCACTTCTAGTCATAATGGCATTACATTCCTCCTTAGGGTTAACTTCAGTATTAGCCCCAAAATTTTTCTCAAATTTATCCTCCAACTTTTTAGCTAGTTGGCCAACTTGTATCTCCAAATTTTTAATGGCAGCTTCTGTGCTTTTATGATTGGAGATCGACACTTGCATTGTAGTTTGTCCTCCAGCTTTGCAGTCATGTCTAATAAGGAAGGTTGTGGTTGGTACTATTGTTGTGGTGGTTTATTAAATGGCCCAGTTTGCCCTTGACCCATGTTTGGGTGAGGTTTCCACCCTTGGTTGCAATTACCTACGCCAGTTCTAGTCATAATGGCATTACATTCCTCCTTAGGGTTAACTTCAGTATTAGCCCCAAAATTTTTCTCAAATTTCTCCTTCAACTTCTTAGCTAGTTGGCCAACTTGTATCTCCAAATTTCTAATGGCAGCTTCTGTGCTTTTATGATTGGAGATGGACACTTGCATTGTAGTTTGTCCTCCAGCTTTGCAGTCATGTCTAATAAGGAAGGTTGTGGTTGGTACTGTTGTTGTGGTGGTTTATTAAATGGCCCAGTTTGCCCTTGACCCATGTTTGGGTGAGGTTTCCACCCTTGGTTGAAATTACCTACGCCAGTTCTAGTCATAATGGCATTACATTCCTCCTTAGGGTTAACTTCAGTATTAGCCCCAAAATTTTTCTCAAATTTCTCCTTCAACTTCTTAGCTAGTTGGCCAACTTGTATCTCCAAATTTCGAATGGCAGCTTCTGTGCTTTTATGATTGGAGATGGACACTTGCATGAGTTGTTGCAGTGTGTCCTCCAATTTTGTAGTCCTGTCTGATAAGGAAGGTTGTGGTTGGTACTATTGCTGTGGTGGTCTATTAAATGACACAACTTGCCCTTGACCCATGTTTGGGTGAGGTTTCCACTCTTGGTTTAAATTATCTGGGCCACTTCTAGTCATAATGGCATTACATTCCTCCTTAGGGTTAACTTCAGTATTAGCCTCAAAATTTTTCTCAAATTTATCCTCCAACTTCTTAGCTAGTTGGCCAACTTGTATCTCCAAATTTCTAATGGCAGTTTTTGTGCTTTTATGATTGGAGATGGACACTTGCATGAATTGTTGTAGTGTGTCCTCCAACTTTGCAGTCTTGTCTGATAAGGAAGGTTGTGGTTGGTACGGTTGCTGTGGTGGTCTATTAAATGGCCCAACTTGCCCTTGACCCATGTTTGGGTGAGGTTTCCACCCTTGGTTGAAACTACCTGGGAGGCCCTGATTACCCATGTAGTTCACTTCTTCTTGGGCATTGGCTTCAATGGCACACTGATCATTGACATGATCTCCACCACGTAGCTCACAACCTTGATCTTGAGCTTGAGAAACATTTTGAAGCTCTTTATGAAGTTGAGAGATTTTCTTCATCAGGGTCTCAAGTTGTTGAGTCATTATTTTATTTTTAGTTAATAGAGCATCTGAGATTACAATTGAAGAACTCATTTTTGTTGAAACTAAGCTGTTTCATTATGCGTCTCATTATCTTTAATGGCCATATTTTCTATCAACTCATAAACTTCTTCTGGAGTCTTCCACTTGATGTTACCTCCAGCTAAGGTATCCAACATTAATTTAGTTAGTGATTTTAATCCTCCAAGAAAAAGAATGACTACCGTAGGTTCATCAAATCCATGAGTGGGTGTTTTCCGCAGCAATCCTTTGAATCTATCCCACGCTTGATGTATGAATCGTATAAATAAAATGACGTTATAATTTAATTATTTTATTTTGGGATATTTAATAATAAATTATTTTAATAAAGGGTGTTGAGAAATATTTACAGAGATAAATTAAATTAAATAAATATTGGTTTTTATCTTAGATTAAAAAATAAAAACAGAACAACTTGAAAGAGTACTTAAATATAATCGTGTGTGTTATTATATCATTAGATGGAATTTAGTCTAGTGGTTGTTCTTTGTGTGCAATAGTGTTGAATGTGTGTTTGTTCTCAAGTTTAAACCCTTACATGATTAAGAAAAATTCTTAGCTCTTTTATTTCCATCATGGCACATGGTCATGACATTTGATGGTTGCAGTGTTGCAATTGTGTGTTACAAGAACTGGTCATTTTGCTTCTTTCTTTGTTTGTTCCTTTCATTAAATGAGGGAGGAGAAATTGTGAGTGGGGTATAGTATTTTATTGGTTTAAATGTTTATTTTGTCCCCATGTTAAGAGTTGAATTTTTGATTAGTACCCGATATTAAAAATGAATCTATTGAGTCCCAAAGTTGTAAAAAATCGTATAAATGAAGTCCCCTCCATTAAATTAGCATAAACGGAGTTAACTCCGCTGACCTGGCTCTGCAATTTCTTTCTCTTTCCTCTGCTTTGCTGCCATCTTTTTCTCTCTCTTTTTCTTTTTTTCTCTTTTTCTCTTTTTCTCTCTCTCTTTTTCTCTCCCCAATACTCATTCCCAACCAACCTTTCTGCAAGCCATCATGCCAGAACCAAGCACCATTTGTCCCTTTCGCTCAACCCCCAAATGCAACCACTTCTGCCGCAAGTTACACCCACAAATCCCAATGCTCCATTTCTCTTCACTAGCAATGCAAACTCAAGCTTTTCAGCCATGGGCACACCCAATTCCCTTCATCGACACTAGCTTCCACAAGCTCGGTATCGAGAAGCTCAGCATCGGCGACGTGCAGTGCCTCTAGTGGGACTAGCTCGCGAACAAAATCAGGCGCTGGATACGAGTCAAGAAAGTCTACGTCTGAACGCTCCTTGCCAGTGAAAAGAAGCTCTGCGATCAAATCTTCGATGGGGTTGGAACCTCTATCGATGACGCTTGCTTCATGGAGATTGTGAAGGGCCCTGCGATTCAGCTCTTCAACTTCGTCAAGGCCATTAGTATTAGCCAGAGGTTGCTGGAGAATTTGTCCAAGATTCTTGATTTGCGCGATGCGTTGACGGAGTTGATGTCGGATATTGATGTTGTGTTTGATTAAAAGTCCTCCGAGACTATTAGGGTTCAGGAAGCGAAGATTTTGTCGAGGTTGGGGGAGGCTGCTAAGCCCTCTACGGAGGTTGGGATACCCGATTTGGATTTGAGTGAGTTTGAGGAAAAGAGTAAGCACTACAAGGACGCTTCTTTGGCTCATTTGTTTGTGATGAACAATGTGCACTACATTGTGCAGAAGGTGAGGGGGAGTCCACAGTTGAGGGAGATGATTGGGGATGATTACTTGAAGAAGCTCACTGGAAAGTTTCGGCAGACAGCTACGATATACCAGAGGGCAACGTGGGTGATGGTGTTGTATTGTTTGAGGGATAAGGGGTTGCATGTGAGTGGAGGGTTCTCTTCTGGGTGTCCAAGAGTGCTCTCAGGGAGAGGTTTATGGCTTTTAATGCAATGTTTGAGGAGGTTCACAAGACTCGGGCGGTTTGGTTGATACCAGATTCACAACTAAGGGAGGAACTTAGGATATCGATATCGGAGAAGCTGATTCCGGCATATAGGTCGTTTCTTGGGAGGTTCAGGGGCCACATAGAGAGTGGGAGGCATCCGGAGAATTACATCAAGTACTCTATTAAGGACCTAGAGGATGTTGTTTTGGACTTTTTTGATTGGTGGCTTTTAATTGGTGGCTTTTAATACTAACTTCAAATCTTCAATATGAGCCTCACAACTTTCACGTTCAGCTTTAAGGTTTAGTAGATTTTCCTTGGCTTCTCTGGCTTCTGCAGATACTTCATGTAATGGAGAAGTTAAGCTTTCCATTGCCTTTTTACTCTTTTCTTCTTCATCCCTAGAATTTTCCAACTCAATGATAAGTTTATTTTTCTCTTCTAATAATGTTGGAGGGTATCTATTATAGTTGCTGACAATATGAGGTATGGACCACGACTTAGAGGGAAAAAGCTAACCGATGATGAGGAAGTGGAGGATGGGTTCGGTGAAAAAAAAGAAGAGTGAGAAAAAAAAAGTATTTCGTAAAGATATTGGAAAGAAAGAAAAAGTTGTGGAATGGCAGTAAAAGCACAAGAGAGAAAATAAAAAGGATAGATTTTTTCGTCACATAAGCTGGAAATTAACACTGTTATTGTCAATTTAACGGAAAGGAGGTGATCAATACAATTTTTACAACTTTGGGATTCAATAGATTCATTTTTTAGACCCGGTATTAAACAGAAATTCACCTCTTAACATGGGGACGAAGTAAGTATCTAAGCCTATTTTATTATGTGTGTAGGAGTTTTGGAAAGAGAAAGTGCAAAGTTGAGCTCTCTTGTACGTGTGAAAATGCTGCAGCATATGCATTTTTTTTTGTTTGCTTTGCCTTTGTTGTCTTATATGCATGGTGGAGAGAGAAAAAAAAATTAAAAAAATGTTTGATTGCATTGTTATAACCGAAAACGTTCCAGGGGGGAAAGTTTTATTTCCCATTTGTTTCTTCTCTTCACTTATTTTTTTTTTAATAAATGGTTCATATGTATTTCTCCACTTTGCATGGGTTGGGGCACATGTTGTCTAGACTTAGGAAGCTTGCAAGTGACCTTGGAGTTCCTTGGGGAGGTTAACCATGACATTAAAAATCGTAGGCTACTAAAATAGGTATTATAGAGACATTTTAACACACTTTAAGTCTATCATTTACACACATTAAAGTGAGATTTTATTGGTGTTAACGTGGAGTTCGGAATGGGAAAAATCTGAAATGAATTGGGTAGGGTGCTCTTGGGAGTGATCTTGAATGGTTGGTTAAGGGTTAGAAAGGTTAGGGTTGGTTCCACTTAATTTTGTAATTTTAAGTTAGGTGGCATTGCAAACTTTTTTTTTGAAGAGTGAAAAAGAGAGAGAGAATCGTTAGTTGTTTTGGAGAGTCACATTTGGTGATAGAAAGAGAGTTACCCTAACTCTAGCCTTTGGACGCGACTTAGAGGAGGAGAGCTTAGAAGATTGAAGCTTGGTGTGTCTAGTGAAGGAAAGAAACATAAGAGCCTTGGAAGCTAGGTTGGAATAGAGGTAAGGGGTTTAACTTGGGACATAATATGGTGTATGATGGGTACAAAATAACATGATAATGTTGATGTATGCTTTCTTTCTTGTGTTGAGATTAAAGTTAACATGTTGTTGCATGCTTTCTTCTTTTGCATTGAGATTAAAAATATGTTGAAGCATGCATTCTTCTTTTGGGTTTAAGTTTGATGGGTTGATGTGTGGAGAATGGGTATTCACATGTTCATTTTCGTTTTGCTATTATATGGGGCATATAATGGACTATAGATAGTTATATTTTATGAAAAAGTGTTGTTGTTGGAATGGGTATACATGTTATGTGAATTTGGGTGTTGTTTATGTATGAAAAATGTCATGGGTACACTTAAAATCATGTTCCTATGGTGTGTATCTTTTTTAATTTTACCTTGCATGAATTATATATATTGAGGGGCACTTATTTACACTCTTTGACCAAGAGTGTGGGTAGGAGGGAATTGAGAGTTCTCTTCCATTGTTCGAAGAGAAAGGAATGAGTTATAAGAATGAGAAGAGTGAAAGGAAAAGTTGAGAGATGGAATGCATGGGTGCTACGTATTAGTGGTGAGAGAAGTAGAATGGGTTTTAGTTTTGTGAAGAGAAAATAAAATAAAAAAAATGGTGTGGGTTCTAAAGGTTTTTGATGTGAACGAGAGGGAGAAGGGAGGGTGTTTTGTATTTGTGTACAAAAGAAAAAAAAAATGAAATAAAATAAAACAGAAAAAGGTAGTTGGGTGCAAAGGGGCTTATGTAAATGATAGAAGGGGAAGAAGTTATGATTTGGGTTTTTGGGTGAAGAAGAAAACAAAAGATAAAAAGAGAAAGGGGTAGTAAAGTGACGTAAAAGTGAGGGTGAGCAAAGGTGAAATGGGTTGAAAAGTCAAAGAAGAAAAATAAATAAGGGATGAAGGTGTGAGTGCATGGGAGTTACGTGTAGAGTTTTGAGTGGGGAAAAATCAAAATGAAATAAAAGAGTGTGATGGTGGGGCCGTGAACTTGTTACAAGAGAGAGAAGAGAGTGTTCCTCCCTGCACCTCCATGATCTCGTCCTGCACCTCCTATTTCTATTTTAATTCCGATTGTACCCCTGTAACACTGTGAGCTTATTCATTGCACTACAAAAAAGAAGGGCATTACCGAAGGCCAGAAGCCCTCGGAAACAGCCCAAAACCGTCGGTAAAAGGTAATTACCGAAGGCTTATCGACGGCCAAAGAGCCCTCGGTAAATCGCTTGTCGCTAACATTTACCGAGGGCTTTTGACCTTCGGTAATTACCGAGGGCCAAAAGCCTTCGGTAATTACCGAATAGCTGAAAAAAAAAGTATAATGGAGGGTACTCAGTCAGGGGTCTGGTAATCGTTTACACCAACCCTGTAAACGATTACCCGAGAGAAAATTGGAATTTGTACAGAAAGTCCAACACAGGTACTCAGTTAGGTGAACAGGGGTCACCATTGAAAAAAGAAGTGACTTTTAGGCACTTTTGCACTTGTCTTAGGCTGTTCCTTGTGTTTCAATGGTGGGAGAGGGAGGTTAGTGATGTGATTATGTCCCAATGATGGAGGAAAGTGATGTTTTGGCACCCCATGATGGAGGAAAGAAACAATGTTTATGAGATGAGCAACTTGAGTGAGATAACATGCTGTCAACTTTGACCTTTGCTGGCTATTTTACTGATAACTTTTCCCACCGACCTCCAAATGATGTGATTCTTTTTTTATTAGAAACTAGACTCAAAAATCTTTCCAATGACTACTAATTTGTAATTTTTGGACATTTGAGTTGGTACAGTTTATTGTTTCAAGTTAGCGTTTCATATATTTTTGCCAACTCTAACCTTTGCTTGTTCTTTTGCTCATAACTTTCTCCACCGAACTCCAAATGAGTTGATTCTTGTTTTGTTGGAATCTATACTCAAAGACCTTTCAAATTATGCCTTAGAAATCAAATTTACACCTTCTTTGACACTGTAATCGATTACAAGGACACTGTAAACGATTACCCGAGAGAAAATTGGATTTTGTACAGAAAGTCCAACACAGGTACTCAGTCAGGTGAACAGGGGTCACCATTGTTAAAAGAAGTGAGTTTTAAGCACTTTTGATCTTGTCTTAGGCTGGTTTTGGTGTTTTAGTGGAGGAAAGAGATGTTTTGGCACCCCATGATGGAGGAAAGAAACAATGTTTATGAGATGAGCAACTTGGGTGAGATAACATGTTGTCAACTTTGACCTTTGCTGGCTAGGTAATTCTTTGCTTTTGACAAGTTTCCTAGCTTCATTCCACTAGTTTAGACATGTTAGGATGTTCACATACCTTAGAATGAGTCTACATTAGGTGAAATGACAATTTGTCACCTTATAAGTACACTTTTTAGGTACTAAATACTCAAACTTTGAGTTTTAGGTTATTGTTTTGCTTTTTATGGATTTTTTACAATGTTTTAGTCATATCCTTACATTTGGAAACATAAACCTGCACATGCCAACCCAGAATCGAAAATTGGAGCAAACAAATTTTCAAAGACTACTTGATTTGAACACTGCACTAGGAAAATGCTTATAATTTGGTGGTTTTAAACCCAATATTGATTGGAAGTCATTCAGCAGCTAAATTGTTGCATCAAACAACTTTGTATCATCATTTTAAAGATGTTTGAAAGTGATTTAAACACACAACTGAATGTTCAAGTAACTTTATTTGATGATTTTAATTGTCTTTAAACTCTAAAATGAGTTATAAACATCCTGCAACTCAAAATCACTACTCCACTTCTATTTTAACTCAAAAAGTGATGGTTTAGAAAGCATAAACCCAAAATCAACCCTTGCTATTCCAAATCAGTTGTGGATACTTTTGCATCAAGGAAAGCACATCAAATAAGCTATGAAGTGCATTTCCACAGCTTTACTGCTTAAACCATATGATTGCACAGTTTTCAACTTATCACCATGCTAGCTTTGCTTTAAATCACTAATTGGAGTTTAATTTCACCTAGTTGATATTTTCCAGCTTGATTCAGTGTTAATACTTATTTCAAAGTTGTTTGCATTGTTGTTTGGTCCTTTGTTTCACTAAAACTCAGTTTGGGGTGTGAGGTTGCTTATTTTCCTGCATAATGGGATGTTAGGAGGTCATATTATGATCTATGTTGTTTCTGTACCAATTCCCAGCTTAAACAAATCTAATTTCATAATATAAAGTTGCTGGAATTGATTAATTGGCCTTAGAGCAACTTGTGTGCGTTTTCACATCTCAAAAATCCATTCTGAGTTCATTTTTGGTATAAGTGGATGTTGTGAAGTCTGATTTTAATTTTACATTGCAAGTAGACTTGGTTGGATTGAGTAAAAGCCTAGAATCAATAAAGTTAAATTTCCAGATAAAGTTTGCAGATTCCCTTAGTCACTTGCCGCTTGCCATCTTGTGTTAGACTTGCTTACCTCAATTTACACACTTGTCCTAGTTTAACCCTTTAGTGGCTCAGTCAGTGTTGATAAGGATCATTTACTCCATTTTTCTCTCTATCTTGAACCAATCTAACAACCTGCTTTTGCCAACAACAGTGGCAAAAGTAAACAAATTAATAGTGGTAGCGTGGCTGAGACCTTTGGTTCAATTAACCTTGCTAAGATATAGGTTTTAGAATTAATGTTGAGACCAAAAAGGTAAGGAATTATAGTTGCTCAACAAAGCCAGTTATAACTCTCACTTTTATGACTTAATGTTAGGAAATTAAGCAACACACTGAATCTTGCGACTAAAATTATTGTTGAGTTCTTCAATTCACCCATAGAACAGAAAAAGATGCCCATATATGAAGACAAAAATATTTTGCCAGACTTGCATTAGATACAAAACAGATTCGGATGGCCAGAGAAGTAAACGTCTACGTTTTCGGAAAGTTGGGGTTCCATATATGTGAGTACCTTGTCCTTACAGAAATATCAACAATGCAAACAAGTTCATGCATATTGGTAAGAACAGGGCAACAACCAATTACATGGACACATTGCACACAACTAGGGAAGAACAAGGCAATCAATTTATTCAAATAGCGTTCTAAAACAGAGAACTTACCTCGCACTCCATAGCACCCAATTCAATGGAAGCCAAGCCACACCGCGAGCTCTCAACCCAACAGCCAACCTTGGGCTTCACCGCAACGACCTCCTGACGCTAATCACCAGGAATCACCACCCCACTCGCCGCACAAGCCTGACGCCCACGACCACGAACCACCACCCCACCCGCAAGACCCACAACGACACGACCCACAGCGACACGACGAACCGTACGCACACAATGCCACCGGCAAGGAGAGGGATAGGGAGAGAATGAACGAAAGCAAGCGAAAGGGAATGCAGACGGAGTGAATGGGAAGGTCGATGGGGAGGGAGGGCCGAAATCGCAACTCTTATCGGCAGAGGGGAAGGAGGGCTTTGTTTGACAAAATTGGGGACGAACCCCAATCATTGATTTTAATTGCTCGACGCTCTTACCGAAGGTTCCAAACCCTCGCTAAGGTCTTTTTGACCGTCGGAAATGTCATTTCGTCTAGGCCGTCGGTGCTTCACTTTTTGCCCTTCGGTAAATCACTTTTACCGACGGTAGACAGGCCTTCGGAAAAAGACCCTCGGTAATTCGCGCTTTTCTTGTAGTGTTGGGTTTATAAAAAGTGAAATGGGTCTGCCGCAACTCAAAAAAACCCTACACCCCTTATTTTCATTCATCCCTTCCTCCATCCAATCTCTACAGCTGGTATCTCTCCAACCCTGTGCAGGTGCTATCTTTCTGTTGCGTGGGCTGTTAGCGTGCTTGGTTAGCAGTTCTTCTTTTTTGAAGTATTTTTTCTGCTTGTCCAGGTTAGTATTTCACCTCTCCATATCTATGTTTATGCATTTTTTACTCTGTACTGTGTGCGAACCGGCGGGGGAGGGTTAACCGCAAATGGTACTGCGGTTAACCCATGTCGCAGTACGAACGACGGATGGGTTTTGGGGGGTGCGCTGTGGAACCGCAAATTGTTTCGCGGTTAACGCCTACCGCAGCTGGATCTGCGCCTGAAACCAACCGCCGGTGGACTTGCGGTTAGTTTGGTTTTGGGGGTGTGGAAATAAACGTAGCTCAGACTACGGTTGTTTGAAACGTAGCTCAGACTGCGGTTAGTTTGGTTTTCAATTTTTTTTTTAATTTTATGTTATTTGTTAATTTTTTTAAGTTTATAAAATTTTATATATTATTTATTATTAATGTAATTTAGATTAAGTATTAATTATTAATGGTTTATTTGTTTCTTAAATATTTTTTTTATTATTTATTATGTATATAATTTTAGTTAATTTTTGTATTTTTGTTTATTTCTTTAGAAATTTTATTAAATTATTTATTAATTAAATAATTATTATTATTCGTAATTTGATTTTGTTAAATATTATATTTTTTTTGTATTTATTTCAGGATTATAATAAGTAATTTTCGTTCTTTTATTTTTTTTATATATTATTATTAATTTTAAATTTTTTTTTATTTCTACTTATTTGTTTCAATATTTGTTTATAGATTTTTTTAGTTATTTGATTTCTTTTCATTTTAATTTTGTTTTATAGAATATATTGATAATATAATTGGTTAATAGAAATGGTAAGAACTAGAGGCGCATCATCTTACCGTGGAGAGACTTCATCGTCTCGTGGTCAGCCATCATCTTCATCACATGATGAAAGGAGACGACCTACGACTTCTGGTCGTGGAAGACGCGTAGAGGAATATCGCACGGACGTCATTGATGAGCATCATTATGAGGACGAGGAGGAGTCTATACAGCAGGGACATCGTGAGGAGGACTATGTTCAGCATGAGGATGTTCAAGAGCAAGATGACTATAGTGAGGAAGAAGATGAAGATGAAGATGAAGATGGAGATGAAGTTGAAGATGATGGATTTCCAGGAGGTCCACATGACACCTCCTTGCTTACACACTATTCCCAGCATGTTGCATATGCCATATGGCAAGGCCAGGTTGGCAATCAACCTAAATGTTAATTGTTGATTAATTACTTATTTATTTTTGTTATATAGTTAAGTGTTTTTATGTAGGATCGAGGGGAGATTCAATTGAGGACCCATGGTAAAAAATTAAAAAATTTTGGAATGTATCATGAGGCTATCGAGCCATATATATCCATGTCGGGGTTGGCTTCCTTAGTCAACCTATCCTACGAGTATGCTGATCATGGATTGATCGTTTCACTTGCGGAGAGATGGCACCTAGAGACAAATACTTTCCACCTTCCGGTAGGCGAGATGAGCGTCACATTAGATGACGTTCACAATCTGCTCCACCTACCTATCATGGGGCAATTTTGTGAGGTGGAGGACCTAGAGTACGATGAGGCTAGATCTCATCTTATGGACTTGCTTGGCGTCGACCAGCGCCAAAGCTTCAGCCGAGATGAAGAAGTCACGCGGTCCAAAAGTGCGGCTGAGCTGGCTCCGCGAGGTCTACCACGATTGCATTCAGCAGGAGCTTTGGGAGTGCGCTGCTCGGGCGTATTTGTTGCATCTGGTTGGATGCACAATTTTTACTAATAAGAGTGGGACATTGATTCGTGTCTCGTACCTCCTTCTGTTGCGAGACTTAAATGCATGTTCGAGATTTGCCTGGGGAGCAGCTGCACTGGCACACACTTATGAGCAGCTAGGAGATGCTAGCTTCAATGGTGTCAGACAGATAGCTGGATATTCCACTCTTCTACAGGTACATTTAAGTTTTACATAGTATTTTTTTATATATTTTAGGAATGTATAAAGTATAAAATAATATAAGTAAGTAATGTTTTTTTTAGAGTTGGATATATGAGCACCTTCCTAGGATGGGAAGGAGGCGATTCTCAGATACGTACACAGACCTCCATCCACGAGCTTCACGATACATACCTTCTAGACAGGGTTGGAGTCTTACGGAGGGGCGGAGATATCTGGATGGGCTCACATATGATGCGATCATTTGGAATCCATACACTTCGCACAGACGTACTTGTCCATTCTTGGCCATATGTATGTTTTCAGGATGGATCCGACTAGGCGACATGGTTCACCGACATCTGCCTGAACGCGTGTTGCGTCAGTTCGGTTTTGTGCAGATTATACCACGTTCGCCTGAGAGCCTTCCGGTGCCAGATATTCATACGATTGATCTAAATTGGTTGAGGTATGTAGAGCATGCCATTACTGGTGCCGTTGAAGCTGAGGACCCCTCTGCGTGTGTTGACGGATACCTGGTGTGGTTTAGACGGGTGTCACATCCGTACATCACTCCAGCTGACGACGATGATCGACCCAGTCTTGCACCGCGCATGAGGCGACACCTTCCGGATGACATCCCGGTGCCCCCAATTCGTCGTAGACGGTCGCCTGAATCTGGATTGTTGGTATGTAATGAAACTAAGTGTGATTTTTTATTATATCAATTTTTGGTTGACATAGTTAATTGATTTATTTGGTTATATTCATTTCAGGGTGGTATGAGGCGTGTCATCAGGATGTTGCAGGGCATGTTAAGCTGTCAACACGTCACACAGAACGCTGTAGTCTATGAGCAAACTAATCAGACATTACAGGTTGCTCGTAGATCTGTTGAGGAGTACGAGGCTGCTACTACTAGTAGAGGTGCTCGTCATGTGCGTGGACGAGCATCATTTTCTTGAAGGGACAAATTCATATATGTTTTATTTTATAATGTTTTTTTATGTGATGTTTACTTATACTATTTATAATGCATTTTGGCGTACACTTTCCACACTTGGACTATTTCTAATTTTTTGAACGCGTTAAAATGAATCGTCTACACTGAAATAATTCAATTAATACGACAATTAATTGAAAACATTGAATTAGTACAAAAAAATATTTACAAATGAAATATTAAATTACTACATAACAAACTTCATTTCAGTCTTCGCCAAGATCTACATAACTTTTATTAGATCCCATTAATTCCATAAATGATTGCATCCTATGAGTATAAAATGATGACCATGCTCGCGCCTCTGGATAACAATGGTTTGAGGAAATCATGTCCACCATTGGTAACGGACAACCATCTTGTAATTGAACCTATAAACTTTATATTAGTAAATGAATCATAATGGGTAATGCTTATGGTATAATAAAAATGGAAATTTACCTGTACGAAATGACATCCATTAACAAATCCAATGCATAACATCCGATGTTGTCTAGTATCAGTTGGCGGTGGAGTGCGAAGTGGGAATATGGTAAAACTCTGAACATAGGACAAACATACTAAGATGACATTATATCTATTTGCAATGGCATAACCAATGTCCGGTATGGTCATCCACTTCTTAGCATTAACCTGTAATGGTTGAAGGTAAGTAATTATGAAAAAAAATACAAAAACATAATGAGGTAATTTTTATGAGGTTTTGAAGAAATACCTGTGATCGATCGTGGACAATTAATGACTGACGTAGTTCTTCCAATCGATCGTAGCTTCCTACTAAATTTGCGTATTGATCACGCCACTGAGTTAGTTCTTCATAAAGGTCATGTCGGATAATGGGCCATGCCTCTTCACCTAGACCCAACAAAGCAGCAATGCATCGATAACCGCAATGACCATCGACAACAACATCAACAACATCGACAATGTACGGTTGACAAATCGGATGAAATTGATTTAACAATGGTACTGGCCTTCGCGCAAATTCTTTCGGCTTCGATTTCACTTGAGATCTTCGTGAAGAAGAAGGCTCTGTCCTGGAATGAAAAGTGTCAACGTGCTCAAAATATGATGGGTCACGTTTCGTAGACCTCTCATGTCGTGAAACTTTAGTCTTCTGTGCACCTTTTGTCTTCACTTTATGCGACGGAGCAAGCATAAATGTCATCTCTGGACAAGCAATTTCTAGCATCTTATGTTTGATGTTGACCTTTTCACCAATCTCGACATTTTTGAATCGTTCCTGTACCAGTTGAACTTCACGATCAAGGCTAAACTCTGGAAGCGATTCAGTACACACAGTTCTTGAAATGCTTAAACGGGTCCAGATAACATGTATTTCACCAAGAGGAATCATTCCAGGCTCGTATCGTGCTAATATACAAGCACATGGTAGGCCATACGTTGAGCTCAAAATGCATCCACAACGAGCACTGTCCAAACCTATTTTATTCACTCGCTGTACTTCATCAGCAATAAGTTCTAGAGCGTATCGTGAAACACGTCCAACAAGTCTTTGATATCTCAGTGCTTTATAAGCATCACTCATTAAGTGAATACTTTTTTCAAAGGACGCTCTGATCTTATTGTGTTGTAAGACAATGACATTATGCATAGCATCCCAACACGAGCATAGGTCTCCCATACTAGACCCCAATAATCTCTTCAGGTTCCAGTGCGCAGACTCAACCTTGTGCAAAACACATTAATACTATGACAAAAAATATGAAATAGATAAGTAAAAAAATTAACAATAACAATCACCTGTTTGTTGTAGCGTTGCCTAGATGCATGACTTTGTTAGTCCACACCTTGACGAAGTATGCCTTATACGGGATGATCCAGGTACGGTTCACATAATCAAAAAATAAAGGCCATGCAGCAGAGGCATACTCAAAACGATAAACATAACCACCAAACTTGGACTCGTCGTCACAGTCCATCACATTTTGCCACACTTCCATCAACCCATCCCATGCCTCAACATTATCCACTAACATCTTACATTTCGCTTTCACATTCTTCATAATGTGGAATGTACATAACATATGATATGTCTCAGGAAAGACATTGGTAATGACATTTATCAAAGCAAGGTCTCTGTCAGTGACAATAACGCGTGGACCACCCTCTGTTGTCAATAGTAATCTTTTAAACATTTCCAATGCCCAAGTGAAATTATTTTGGCGTTCACTTGAAAGCAATGCAAAGGCGGCTGTGAATGTCAAACCAGTGGACGTGACTCCAACGATCTCAAGCAACGGAAGACGATATTTGTTTGTCTTGTACGTCGTATCCATTAAGAACACAATATTAAATGAATTGACCAGGTGCACTGAATCAGGATGTGTCCAAAATAGGTCACTTACTATGTCAGCATCTTCCAAACATCTACTATGCTGGATATATTTGTCTCTATCTAACAACATCATCAACTGTTGCATTTCAGTTCTCGACCCTCTCAAAGATCGTTTGTAAGTGTATCTCGCATTATATATTTGTTTTATAGTCGTCACGTTATCTTCATTATGTTCTTTAAGAGTCAAAAGAATATTTGAGGGTTTAACTTGACTCTTGGTCATGTCAACAAGAATTGACTGTTCAGCAGCATTTAACCTCCCCGCAAAAGGATGACCAACCAAAGTCTCTGCTAATTCATGGTTGTGATAGCCGCACATAACCTTTAACACCCAACCGTGTCCTTTAGGTTTACCCTTCAACTTAAACGGACACTCACATTTTCTTGTGCCAGACACACTAGGTTGCACGTCTTGCTTATACTTCCTATATTTCCCACTCCTTTCACAGCCTAACACAACGAATGTCTTTCTTCCAGGTTCACCAGTTGCTGTGTCAGATCTTATGATCACGACCACAAATCCAAGCTCAAATGCAATCTTTCGAACCCAATCAATCATATCGGCGCGTGATTGGAATATTTGATCAGTGGAAAATTTATTTGTGTAATCACCCTCACCGACTTCGTTTATAAAGGAAGAAAATTCTGACATAAAATCAGAATTCATTTGAGAATCCAAAAATGAATAGTTATTAATCTTATATAGTTAAATAGAACCTACATTAAAAATTAAAAGTATAAAATTTAACAAATAAAAAATAAAAAATTAAGAAAAACTTCTAAAAATAAAATCAAACTACAAAAGCTAAATAAAAGCTAATTAAACCGCATAATTTCTCCACCTTTGCATATTCTGAATTTCTAAAAATAATTAAAACAAAGTTTACACATTTAAAGATTAAAATATAAATTAAATAACTAGAAATATATATACCTAAAAATATATCTACGTCTAAATTAAAAATTATTTAAAATATTCTTTTCTTCTACACCATCATCATCCAGAATCATGCATCCACGCACCATTGCTTTTTCTTTCTATCTTTCTTTATTTCCTTCTCATCCTTCTCATTTACCGTATATCAATAGCATTCTAACATTTTTTCTTGTTTTCTTTTACACCTTCTATAAACTTAGTCTCAACAACCCTAATTCCAGATAAAGCCTAACCTTCCAAGCATTCAAAATTATAATACCAGTAACATTATCAATGTCATAATCTATAAATAACTACATCCATTGGAACTAATGGGAACTAAATAAAGAACTCTTAATACACTCCCACTATCAACTCGTACTACACCATACAACCATACAACAATCCTAATACATACTATTATATTCAAATAAAAGTGCACAGTACAAATGCACTTCAAACTGCGACTCCTAAAAACCGCAACACGAAGGGCGGTTGGGGAGAAACGCAACACCAAATGCGGTTGGGAGAAACCGCAACTCGATGGGCGGCGGCAAAGAAAAAACGCCGTTCGAACGGCGACAAGCTTAACCGCATGACGAACAGCGGTTAACTGTTTATTCCATTTGACTAACCTGACGGAGCTTTCTCTTCTTCTTTCTCCTCCCACCGGCAAGTATCACCCACTAGCAAGTATCACCACCACAGTATCACCACCACAGATCACAAATGTATACCTTCTCTAGACAATATAACAGTGAACTAGACAACGAAAAGCTAAGCTATAGTGATACTAACGAAAAGCTAAGCTACAGTGATACTAACGAAAAGCTAAGCTACAGTGATGGTAACCAGGAAAGGAAAAGGAGGTGCAGGGTAGGGTTTATAACATTAGACAGGGTTGTTGGGAGTTAGGAAACTTGTGAGGGGTTAAGAAATTATTAAGTATGAATTTATTGTTTGACTTTTATTAAATGAAGGACAAATAGGTAAATTTGGAGGTGTAGGGAGAAGGAGGTGAGGTGCAGTGAGCACTGCTCGAGAGAAGATTGAAATTGTGAAATATAGTTGTTGAGAATGGGTTATGTAAATGGGTGCAAGTGAGAGAAATGATGATTTTAACATTGAAAAGAGAAGAAAAATGGTAGATATAAGGTGTGGGGTCCACCATAGTGTGGGAAAGAGTGAGTGAAAAGTGTTTTGGGTTTAAGTGAATAAAATGTAAAAGAGAAAGAGAGAAAGAAGAGGAGTGAGGCTACATAAAAAGTGAGAATATCAAAGAGAAAAGAGCTCTTGGTGAGAAATGATTGTTTTCAGGTGGGTCTAGTGGTGAGAGAAAAAAAATCAGTTTTTTGTTTTAAAGTTAAAAAGATTAACGGATCATTTGGATTGGTAAATTTAAGAGGAATTATAATTAAGAGAAAATGGGATGCAATAAAGAAAGATGTTGTGTTGTGAATTTAGTAAAAGAAAACGGGAGTGCGTTAATTGAGAAATATTTAAATTAAAGAGTTATGAAAATTAATTTATTTTTGTAGTTGTGGAAATTAATTGATTTTTTTATTTGTGAAAATTAATTTATTTAAAATAATGGTTAGTTTTAAATAAATTGTTGAGCTATGAGATTGATTGATTTTGGACTTGGTGTTGAGAAATATGTATGGTTGTGATGGTGTGGTTGTGAGAGCAAGCATTTTGTTATTTCCTTGGAATTTTGTCGAGCGGTTGATTTCGTATTGGTATACGATAAAGTGTTGGGTCTCTGTGGAGACAGAGATTCGAGTACCCTTCCTCGTGCGCGAGGAATGAGAGGGTTGGATATCTCACCCAATGACTTCGGCTCGTGTGAGTATAGCGCTCGGTGAGTGCGCCTAACCGAAGTTTTTACTCGTAATTTGATGAGTCGATATTTTATTAACTGCACTTAGTTTATTGTATCGGATTTAATCAAGAAATTGTGTTTAATTGTCCGGTATTTTCTCATTTTTGCTAATTGTGCTTAATTTGACCGAAAATTTTAATTTTAATTAATTTGAATTTTCTAAGCTAATTATTTGCATTATTATTTTCAGGAAAAATTTTAGAAATACAATTTGGGATATTTGGAGTGCTGTAAATAAATTCAAGACTCTCCACAAAGACTGTTTAAAATTTAATTATATTGTAATTTAGAAGTTTAAATTGTTTTTAATTAAATTTGTGCACATTGGTCCAATGTTGGTAAATTTATGATGGGCCCAATAATAGAAGGACACATGGCCTAGGGTTTATGGGTGGACCCCACCTATTTTAGGGCACATGACCTTGCTTCAAAGGGCAGCCGCACAAGAAGGAGGCACCATTATTCTTGGCATTTTTCATTTTTACATTGTGCTGAACGTTTAGCTTGTTTTTTTTGAACATGTTTACACACTTTGACTTTGGTTGAATGAAAAGTAGCAACAGTCACTTTTGGAATTTTTTTTAGGCTTTGCTTTGAATGATGATTTTAGAGATTCTATGTTTATGCTTGAAGAATTTACGCTGCTTCCAATTTAGTTTTGTTTTAATAGCATAGATGTTGTCCAGCTGGAATGGAGAACACGGAAGCTCCCAACCACCACTTACATTGGTTCTTTTTACTTTTGAACAATTCTGGAGGTTGAACTCTTAAACCCTGCATCTACGCTGCTTTCTGGGAAATGGAAAAAGAGGGGCACACTTTTCCTTTTGCTTGTTTGTTTACTTTGCTGATTTCATTCTTAATGTTCAAGCAGCGCATTATTTTTTTTTGGAAGCATGCTGATGTAGAATTGTAGAAGCTTCTTTCTTTTTCTTTTAGTTTTATTTAGATTGATGAAACGATGATTTTCTTTCTTATCTTCGCTGGAATGATCACAGACATGGGCTGGAACGGTGCAGCAGCTAGCTATTAGGATTTTTTTTATCACTTGGCAATTTTCAATTTGAGAGACACACGTTACGGTTCTGCTGGATCAAGGTTTAGTATCATAGTTTTTTTTTTTTTATTTGAGAAAAGGGAAGCGGTGCTTGAATCTTTGAAGTGGATGCACATGCGGAAATTTTATTTTGCTTTGAAAAAAAGTGCATACAGGTCTCGGTTTTAGTCCAGCAATCTTCTTTTAGGAGGCGGTTATTTCAAGTTTTTGCTTTCAATAAGAAGAGGAGGTAATTAATTTTAGGGGAAGAGGGCTTCAACGTCCAGCGGAATAAAAAATGGAGAAAGGGATTCATCACGCTGGGCAGCTGTCACGGAGATAAGACAACAAGTTGCTTTCAAATTCCTTTTGATAGGATAGCTGCTGGAGAAGCACATTCCCTTTCTTTTCTTTGCTGGCAAGCGGTGATTCAGTGAAAAGCATGTTGATTTAGTCGCACACGACACATAGAAATGGTGTCACGGCCTGGAAGCTTTCTTTTCCTTGCTGGAGGGGCGCGAATTTCAATTTAGAAATGGTGTCACGGCTGGAAAAGAGATGCGCTGATTCATGGCAGCAGCAAGGCAAAAACGTGATTGTTTTCTTCATTTGCGTTTTGCTTTTATAAGTTTTGAATATTTGATGCAAGCGGGTGATTTCAATTGAGAAGAGGTGCTGTCACGGCTTTTACAATTTCCAAGCTTTATTTTAATGTGCATTTAGTTTGTTAGCTCAACGTTGCATTTTAATAGCTTTGATTATGTTTGGATATTTGTCTATTGCAGTGTTAGGTTTAGCATTTTCATTTACTTTAATGTTATCTAGTATGTTTGGTAGAGATAATTTAATTGTCATGATAGCTTAAATTATCGAGTTGGTCATTAGCGATATTACATTGTTTCCTTGAGATTCTTGGACTGTTCTTGTGTTTATTCTGCTATGCCTGAAATTCTATGAAATCCGATTGTGTTCTTGCAATGGGTATACGCTTAGTTGCCCAATTGGTGATTGCATCTTCGCTTAGTTGATCGATCTGTATAGAACACATAGGATGGAATAGATGTATTGCGTTCGCTTAGTTCGTAATTATGATAGCATGATTAGCCTTCGCTTAGTCGGTTAGCTGTGCTGGATTAGAGACTAGAGTATTTTATTCATGAGACTCTTACACTTTAATTGTCATACTGCTGTTCTGATTTGGCTCAATATTTAATCTCTTGTGTGCTTGCGATTAGGTATACGCTTAGTTGCCTAATCGGTGTTTGGTCTTCGTTAGTTGATTAGACTGTATGGTGCATGACTGATTAGATTTGTGCATTACATTCGCTTAGTCTACAATTCTGAAGACCGAATTACCCTTCTCTTAGTTGGGTGATTCGTGTTGGATTTGGATTATAGTAATGTGTACTTGTCTTTAATCTGGGATTGAAAGCATAGTAATTGAGTTAATGACTGACCGTTTTCATTCTGTCTTTGAAACCGTTTCTACATTTCTGCTTTGCATTTTTGTTTACATTTTTGTTTACATTTCTGTTTGCATCCGCGTTTTGATTTAATTCATCCGCATCACAAACCTTTCACACCCCCCCACTTCGTGATTGACCTAATTTCTGAACCGCAGTTGGTCCTTGAGAGACGACCTAGGCGTCACTTTTTAGTTATACTGCATATGTAATTGCACATTAAATTTGTATGGGCTGCGACACCCATCATAATTCCTTGAGGAGTCGGGGAGATAGGTCTGAAGTTGCAATGGAAGACGGCTCGAACCGCCCTATTTTGGTAAACAGGTATCGCTCTGTTTTGGTAAACAAGTACGACAAAATTCAAGGAAACAACATAAGCTTGTATCTATGCCTTGAGTTATGAGTTGAATACTGTGATGAATTGTAATGTAATGACTATGATAGTCTTAATGGTGATAATTTGTGTTATTTGTTGAGCATTGAGACGTAATGTGATGTCAGAGTTATGAGTTGAGTATTTAGGGATACTGTGATGTAATGATTGATATAGTTTGTGATGAGATAGTATGATGTTAAATTATATACTATGCTATGTTCTTAGTTACTCACCCTTTCCTTTTGTGGTTGTCGTTCCACCTGTAATGATCGTACTTGTACGAGAGTAGATGGCGTTGCAGATATGGCAGGGCAGGAGTAGCGCGACAGAGACATGGGAAATATTTACTGTTGGGATTTCTTTATGTTTTAAAGTATTTTTATATTTTTGAATAATGGTTTTCTAGACTTGTAAGGTTTGAACTTTATATTGTAATACGTTTGGACATTTGAGATGTTTGCTTCCGCGACGTAAAAAAAAATTGGCGTAAATTGTATTTTATAAATTAAAACGTGGCACTCCGATAGGGGTGTTACACTTGACCTAACGTTTCGTCCATACCCTGCTGAAAAGAAGAGATTTCTTGCTTCCCTTTATTTACCTTAGACTGAGGGAAGTATTTGTTCAGAAATTTTGCCACCACATCTTCCCATGCAGTGAAACTATTCTCAGGGAATGAGTTTAGCCACATCTTAGCATTGTCGCCCAAAGAAAAAGGAAATAAACTAAGTTTGATAGCTTTATTTGGTACATCCTGAATCTTCACTGCATTACAGATTTCTATGAAAGTGGGTAGATGTTCATATGGATTTTCATGAGCTAATCCATTGAATTGATTACTCTTCACCAAGTGAATGAGAGCAGACTTCATCTCCATATTGGTAGCATTTACCCTCGACCTGGCAATCTTGTTAAAATGCAAAGGACCAATGACAGTTGAATAATCCTCCAAAGTACGTCTAACTGGACCCATACTCTAATTGTCAGCCATGTCTTCAATTTCCTGATCTGATACTGAAGTGAAGGGTTGTTCAAGAGTCTCAAGAGAGGGAAAAAGTTCTCTGGAAACCCTTTTCTGCCTTCTTCTTCTACTATGGGCAATATTCTCTACTTTTAGACCTACAAGAAGAGGTTCAAATGATCTTGTGCTCCTAGTACAAATTTTATCCTGAATACACTACAGAACACAGTACTATAGCACCAAATTAGCCCACAAAATAAAAATAAACAAAAATTAAAAACAGTAAAAATAAAGAAAAAAAGTCTAACTGGTTAAGAATCACACAAGAGCATAGTGCAACCACGACTCCCCAGCATCGACGCCAAAAACTTGTTAACTCATTGGCAAGTATACCAAATCATTTCAAGTAATATAAAATATTAAGACCAAGTATCGTTTCCCAAGAGACTCGTGCCACTAAACAATCATATAATACCTTAACTAATTAAGACTGAAGAACGAATTCCATTGGATGAAATTGAAATGCAATAAAAGTAAATACGATGCTTTAAAAGTAAAGTTGATCTTTTGACACCAAAACAAGAATGAGTGGATGAAATTTATGATATGAGATGATGATGTTGTTGGGGTTAGATTTCACCTACTTCACTTTCATGCATATTAGAACTCATCTTCTTCATTGGAATGTTAATGTCACTTACAAAATTACATAGAACCCAGTTCCTTGGCGTAAAAAGCCTAGCCTTGATTATTAGACCTCAATCCCTTGAAAACCTAACAACCAATTGCTCATTAAGAAAAGAAGCTTAAGATAACCAAACGTCCTATCTCTATCCCTAGACAATATTCCCCTTGGGTGAAATTCTCCAGATCATGGTTCATGAGTATTTCTCAATTTCAGAAAAATCAAATCATCAAGTTATGAATGGAAACATAACTAGCATTACGAATAGGAGAAAATCACTAATATTCAATGAAAGAAGCATAAGATATTTAAAACCTATTCATATACATGAAATTCAAAGGTTACATCTTCCCCAACAACAAAAACCCTAGAAAGAGTAAAGGATAGCTCCCGCATGCCCAATCTACCTCCAAAGGGTCGAAAATAGGGTTTCTATACTTTAACCATCAAAAGATATCAACCCTAGCGCATAAAATCCCTTAAATAGATCAAATGTAACTCATAGGCCCACTTCTCTAGTGCTCAGTGCCCTAAGTAGGGCAACCAGGCGTCCTGCGGTGCATTGCACCTGGCGCTCAGTGTCTTGGAAGGGACAACCAGGCGTGACTGCACGCACATTGGCGCTGAGCACCCCAAAAGAGGGCAAGCAGGCGTCCTTGCGTGACCTCCAACGTTGAGGGCCCCTAAAAAGGGTAACCTGGCGTGGTTGCCTTCTGCAGCCTTCTATTATGGTGCTTTCGCTGTCCTTCCTGGGTTTTAACTCCTTGATATTTGGAGTTAGACTTTTGTCTGTTCTTCAACTCTAGACACTCTGGCTTGATGTGACCATCTTTACCGCATTCATAACACGTAACAATGCTGGTCTTAGAGTTTTTTCTTACTTCTTTGGAGTTACCTGCATAGTCAGTTTTTACCATCATATTCACGACTTCTCTTTCAGATATTTCTGCATCTGAGTCTGCATCAGATTAAGCCCTTCTAGAGATTCTTTTGTTGGTAGCCTTGAATGCAATCGATTGCTTCTATTCAATCTCCTCTTCTTCTTTCAATCTATCAAGCTCCAACTCATGTTCCCTAAGCTTTCCAAACAAAGTAGCCATATTCATGATAGTTAAATCTTTTGATTCGAATATTGTTGTTACCTTTGGTTGCCAACTTCTGTTTAGGCTTTTCAGAATTTTGATGTTTATTTCCTCCCTTTCAAAAGCCTTACCGATATCCATCAAGTGCTTGACAATATGAGTGAAACTTTTTTGTACGTCATATATGGTCTCTCCAACTTTCATCCTAAAGATCTCGTATTCCTACACCAGGGAATTTTTTCTAGCCCTCTTGACTTCACTTTTTCCTTCATGAGTAACCTCAAGAACTTCCAACATTTCTTTAGTTGTCTTGCATTAGGAAACCCTGAAATACTCATTTATTGTAAGAGTAGAGGAAATAACATTTCTTGCTTTTACATCATACTGTGCTCTCATATTTTCCTCTTGCGTCCACTCAGAAAAAATTTTCAAAATAGTTTTTCCATTAATCACATGGGTGGGTTCACAGGGACCATTAAGAGTAGCATCCCACACACCTTTGTCTACTACCTCAAGAAAGACTTGCATTCTGATTTTCCAAAAAGCATAATTTTCGCCAGCAAATAGAGGTGGTCTATTTGTGCATGCACCTTCACCAAAGGTCTGAGAAACAAAAGCGATTTCAGGATCGAACAATCAATTATACAAAAAGATTAATCGATTTTTTTTTAAAATAATTTTTGAAAACCAGCTCTATTGCCAATTGTTAGAATTGATGAGCTTTGTTTCTCAACACCAAGATAGGGGTGATTTGGTGTTTTATAAAAATTAGCATTTTTCAAATCTTTTTTGCAAATTGTATTGTTCTTGAATCCTTTCTTGTGTCGTAAGAAATATGCCTGCAATGTAACAGTATATGTGTAAAAGCAATGACAGAATGTAATCGATTAAGTAAAGAGACAAGGAGAAGAAAATCAAACTCAGTTTTTATACTGGTTCGACCTCAATGCCTACATCCAATCACCCTCCCAATCAACCTTAAATTGGAGTGCAATCCACTATAATAATCAGAGTATTACAATTAAGGCTTTACAGAGTAACTCTTAAATGTAAACACCTCACAAATACTCAACCAAATATAGTACAATAGAACCTGCCAACACAGAACTTCCCTGTTCTTGTTGCAGCAACCCCTTTGAGATATCCCCTCTCAAAGTCAAGAGTACACCACTCTTCTTCCTGATACCACACGTATAGGGAACAACTAATCAAAGATTGCAAGTCTTCTTCTCCTGATTAAACAGAAAGCACCTCAGTTGTGCAGAACGATCAATCTCTTCAATCTAGTCACGTTTGCCCTCAAGAATTCGTCAAGCTTTGTAACCCACTTCACATTCTTGATTCTTGGAGCCTTTGATCAATCTGTAAAACTTCTCAGATGAAAATCAATTAGATATGAAAGTGTAATTCTCAAATTGTGTTACAGAAAATCAATCAATGCGTCAATATATAGTTTTTATTAATTTTGACGCAATTCAATCGATTACTATATTAACGTAATCGGTTACATTAAACACATGTAACAGACTAACAACAGTCAAAGCACATAATTGAATTTTCAATTAAAGTAATCAATTCTCATTAAATTCTTAGTCAAACATATTTAAAAATATGACTGTTATAACAGTTATGACTAGCACAAGTCAGTTTTCAAATCTTAACAGACTTAATTGAATACATGATCAATGTAATCGATTAAGCTTTAACACTTAGAAGATTATTTGAATTTTTTTTTTCCAAAAACTCATAATAGCACATTTGAAAAAGATATGTGCAAACACACGAGTTTTAATCTATTTACCAACTAACGTAATCGATTCAAAACAAGTTGTTTTGCCACAGTTTAAAACTTAAGCTGTCTGATGACCTTAATCATTATCTCAACACTGTAATTGATTAAGTCATGCATATATGCTTTTGTGCATGTCGCTTTTATATTTCCAAAACATGTATTGTTGATAACAATTGATTTTACAGTTATCTGTGACTAAATTTTGATTCTAAATGAACAATTTTTAACTTAGAAAGTTGTTTAAACTCATGTTTTTAGTTATTTTGTGAATAAAGAGCGTTGAGGTTAGAAATTATGATTTTGATCATTAATTCCCTTGATTTTGTAGGAAATTTGGATGATTTGGAAGAGGAGTTGAAGTATCAAGGAATTGAAACTTAGAAAGGACTGAAAAAGCATCAGGAAGGAAGATCGCAGGACACCTGAACGCCCTTTTTTGGGGCCCTCAACGCCACAGGATCGCATTGATGCCTGACTGCCCCTTTCTGAGGCCCTTAGTGTTGAAGCCTCACATTCACGCCTGGGCGCCCCACTTTGAGCGTTGAGCGCGGGCGACGTGGGCTTGGACATTTTATTTTATCTATTTAAGGACCCAAGCACTCTAGGGATTGTATCTTTTGATAGAATAGACTCAAATTCACACTTTTCGACTCTATGGAGGAAGGAATGGATGCAGGAGCACTCCTCTTCAGTTTTTAGGGTTTATCTTTCATTCTTTTTCCATTGTACATCTAATTTCTGAATGAGAATGGGGAACTAAACACTATTTATTGTTGGGAAATGATGTAACCTTGTGAACTCTCATGTACTTGAATTAATGCTTCTTTCATTATTTGTTAGGGTTATTCTTCTTTGCTGAATTCTTGCTTTGTTTAACTCATTCATGGCATGATGTATGATTTGCATGAGTATCAATAGAAATCTTATAATTCATGATCTAGAGAATCTCTCCCAAGAGAACTATTGCCTAGACATAGGGATAAAACACTTGGTTATCTTAAGCTTCTAATCGTAATGCAGAATTAATTATTAGGGATGCAAGACATTGTGACCTAGTAATTAAGGATAGGCTTTCTTCGCCGAGACATCGGGTTTTAAGTAATTTAGAAAGTGATATTAACATCTAATGAAGAAGACGAATTCTTTTATGCATGAGACTGAATAGGTGAAATCAAAACCCCAACAACATATTCATCTCATATTAAAATCAACCATTCACTTTTGCGTTTTTCTTCAATTGATCACAATTGCTTGATATTTACTTTTTCTGCATTTTGCATTCAAAACCTAAGATATTTGTTCCTAAAGTTTTGGTTAGTTAAGCAATTACACAACTGTTTAGTGTTGTGATTCTCTTGGGAAATGATACTTGGTCTTACCAAACTATTATTACTTGATAAGATTCAGTACACTTGTTGAAGTCTTAACAATTGTGCATACAAAGATATGATCACTTTACAAACACAATAGTATGCATCAATCAACACAATATGAGAACAAATGTGACAATCACAATATGTACATATTTCACAATAAGCATATAACACATAAGACATAACACAATACACATACATGTGTTTTTAACAATTTGCTATCATCATAAAAAACAAATATCATTCACTTAGCTTTTCGCACTGAATTATGTTAGTGAATTATGTTTAATTCTCCATTATTGTCTCATTTTCACTATTCCAATTATTATTTGTAGGAAAATTGTGGTAGCATATTTTGGAACAACAAGAGTGTGGCCACATCAATAATTGTATCTAATTTCGTTTTGTAATTTTAATTATGTAGGTTTTGACCAGATTTGACTTTTTGGCCTATTTTTGGTCAACATTTTGTAAGAAGTCCATAAAGAGGGCATTTTTGTCTTTTCCCCTTTCAAAGCCCCAAATCAGATTTGGGATCACTCTCTTCTCCCTCTTTTTCTTTTTCATCTAGGGTTTGATAGCATTAGACATTTTCCACACCCCCCCTTTTGGGGGTTTAGGTTTGCTTTCGATTTCCTCTTTCTCGTATCGAATTAATTCTGTTTCTTGCTTTCAATGCCATTTCCATTTTTGTTTTTCCCCCTTTCATTGCTGCCCATTTACGTTTTCCAATTGCATTTATGTTTTCAGTTTTAATTTAAGTTTGCGTTTCAATTTCTGTTGCGTTTTTGAAGTTGTTTTACAATTCCGTTTTGTGCATTCTGTTCCGGATTTAATGTTTAATTCCCTTTCATTTTGCTGCTATAATTTCGATTTAATATTACCTTAGGTGTGCTTGGTTGGTCATTAGTGAAATTGCATCGCTTCCATGAGAATTCTGGACCGTAATTCTGATTCCACTTCTCTGATTTGGATTAATATTCAATTTTTTGTGTGCTTCTGATAACGGTTGAATTAACCATTATATTTGATGTAATTTTGATATTAAATCAAGTCTATTTGACTTAGAAACTCGCTTGATTTCTTGTTTTGAGTTTAATTGTGTGAATAAGAGAGTTGAGGTTATACTTGACGATTTCATCACTAATTCCCTTAATTTTATAGGTTATTGGAATGATTTGGAAGAAGAGTTAAAGTATCAAGGAGTTGGAACCTAGAAAGGATAGAAAAAGCACCAGAAAAGAAGGCCCCAAAAGGTCGCAAGACGCCTGGTTGCCCTTTTTTAAGGCCTTGGGCGCAGGTGCTCACACAACCACGCCTGGTTGCCCTTTTCTGGGGCTCTCAGCGCTAGGTACCTCGCACCAACGCCTAGTTGCCCTCTAGTGGGCATTGAGCGCCAGACTCCATGTACCGTAGAACACCTGTTTGCCCCTTTCAAGGCCCTCAATGCCTCTTCTCTTGCGGGGACTCCTGCTTGCCCTAAGTGGGGGCGTGAGCTCCAGTGTGTTGGGCCTTTGGACTTGTTTATGATGTATTTAAGGACTTGCTCGCCCTAGGTTTTGTATCTTTTGACGGTGGAAGCGTAGAAACACTCTCTTTGACTCTCTGGAAGCAGAGTTGGATGCGGGAGCTTTCCTCTTCGTTTTCTAGGGTTTTTATCTCACTTCCATTCCATTGTACACCTAGGTTCTCCTTGACAATGGAGAACTAAACTCATTTGTTGTTGGGGAAGATGTAACCTCTAAACTTTCATGTATTTGAATGTGATTTGAATTATTTTATGCTTCTTTCATTAATTGTTAGTGATTTTCTCCTTTACTCAATGCCTGTTATGTTTTGATCACTCATAGCATGATGTTTAGATTTCTTTGTTATTGGGAAATACCTAGAAACCATGATCTGTTGAATTTCACCCAAAAGAAATATTGCCTAGGGATAGGGATAGGATGTTTGGTTGTCTTAAGCTTCTGTTCGTAATGTAGAATTGATTATTAGGGATTCAAGGGATTGTGGTTTAATAATTAAGGATAGGCTTTTTACGCTGAGGGATTGGGTTCTAAGTAATTTAGAGAGTGACGTTAACAGATAAATGAAGAAGATGAATTCTTATATGCATGAAAGTAAGGAAGGTGAAATCTAAACCCTAACAACATTATCATCTCATATTATCAACATCATCCATTCATTCTTGTGTTAAGCCTCAATTGAACAAATTTTACATTTTGTTATTATGTTTCATTTTATTGCATTTAAATATCAACAAAATAGTTTTTCAGTCTTAATTAGTTAAGTGATTACACAACTGTTTAGTGTCGTGATTTTTCTGGGATACGATACTTGGTCTTACAATTTATTATTACTTGATACAATTTCGTATACAATTGGGTCTACACTTAGTTGCCTAATTGGTGTTTAATCTTTGCTTAATTGATGAAACTATATGGTGCATAATTGATTGGGTATGAGCATTGCGTTTGCTTAATTTGCTTTTATGAAAACATGGTTAATCTTCGCTTAGTTGGTTAGCTTGTGTTGGATCAGGGGTTAAAGTAGTGTGTTGTTGGTTAATATGTGATTGGAAGCATGTAATTAAGCTAGTGATCAACTGTTTTTTAATCTGTGTTAAATTCGAGTTTTAGTTGTTTCATTTCCACTACACAAAACTATCCAAAAACACCCCTCGACCAAGTGTTCGACTTAATTCCTGAACCACAATTTGGTCCTCGAGAGACGAACTAGGAGTCATTTCCTAATCTATACTATATTTTAATTGCATATTAAATTTGATTCGGGTACGACCTTGATCATCAACAAATGTGACAATGTGTTTTTAACAATAAGCATATAACACATATAACGCATAACACAATACACATATATATGTTTTTAACAATGTGTTGTCATCATAAAAAACAAACATCATGGGGATTGGGTTTAGCTAACATTGCGCTCCCCCTATCAAATATTTAGAAGATAATTGAGGAGATTATAAAGAATATTACAACAACAGAAAAGCCTCAAACAAAGCCGAATCCAATTTCTATATAAAGAGACTTAGGGAAACACATTAGGAAAAGCTTAGGAACCCTTTAAGGGGTTCAAATTTCATCCTCCCTCTCTTCTCTTATGTTCTCCACCCTCTCTTATATTTTCATGTTATTTGAACATTCCATGGAGTGTTAAGCCTCTGGGGTTGATTTTGCTGTAATTTCTTAATTGGATTCTTATTGGAGTTGTTTTGAGGAGGCTCCTTCAACATAAGATGCTCTCCAAGGTGTGTTGATGAAGCTTCTTCAAAGGGGTGGACTCCATGACGATCAATGAAAGTAGTGGAAGAAAATAGAGATGAAGATATGAAGATGTTGGTGTTGTATGGTCTTGGTAGATGTCCTTCTAGGAGGTTAGGCCAACCATGAAGGAGAAGGTATGAAGAGGTCTAGAAGAAGACATTTCATAGGGTGAGAACTCAAGAAGAGAAGCCTTGCAATTTTGGCAAAAGGACTTTACATTCAATCAAATTCTAAGGATTACAAAAGGGTGGCTCTCCTTTTATAGGTGAAGGAGAAGGCTAGAGTACATTGTGTTTATTAGGAGCCTCTTCATCATATAATGAGGAGCCTCATCATTAAATGAGGAGCCTAGGCATTAGATGAGGAGCCTAAACATTAAATGTGAGGAGCCTTATGCTTGGTAACTAACTTAGTCAAAGCATTTAATGCAAAGGCTCCTTGCAACTAACTCCTTCTAAAACCCAGTTTTTAACCCATTTCTAACTCTTAAAGCCACCAAACCTTCTAAACAAATGTAAACAAAGTGTCTTGGCCAAATACAAGGCCTAAAAAATGAGCTATATTATATATTTACAAAAAATGTTTTAAGATAAAGAAGAAGACCAAAATGTGATCCTCCACAAGAGTAAAATCCTTGAAGCTCCATCTTCTTCTTCTATCTTCTTTGACCATGGCTCTTTATGAGAGGTCTAATGTCTTCTAAGGCTTAAGGGAAAGCAAGAACAAGCTTGAAAGTCCTTCTTCTTGTTCCAATCTCCTAACCTTAGCTTAAGTTGATACTCCCTTCATGGATCTCCATTAAGTTCCCAAAATGGATTCCATCATACCCTCCCAAAACGATTTGTCCTCAGATCGGAAAGATATTTGAGGTAGCACAACTTTGGTTTAAGGATCTCCCCCTAGGGCTTACAAAAATATTGGGGAGTGAAAGTGGAGGTAAAAGACTTTCAAAAGAAAAGGTTGAAATCAAGAAATGAGAATCATTAATGAAAGGATAAGAGTTCAAAGTTTGGAAAACTCCCTTTAGAACTCTTGAATCAATTATGATTGGGCGAGTAGGAGGTGCCTTGAGTAATACTTCATCTTTGAGTACGAGTTCTTCCGTCACTTTTTTCTCCTCTCAATTTGTTCTGTCTCTTTCTTTTGTTTCTCCTCCCTCTCTCTTCTTTCTCTTTCTTTTCTCTTCTCTCATTTTCTTATTTTTCTTTCCTTTCTCTCTCTTCCCTTTCTCTTCTAGGTTCCTCCTCTCTAACTTTTTTCTCTAGTTGTATTTGTTCCTCTTTCTTCTTTTCAATTTATATTCTTTCCTTATCCCTCAAGAGCTTCTCATGTTTACCTTCAAAGTCATTCTCTTTAAGAAAGAACTCTTTTTCACCTCTAATAGATTCTCTATCTTTCTCCATGAGTTCTCTCTTTTCATGTTTAAGCTCTTGATTTCTCTTGAAAGAAGGTGGAACAAATTTTCTTCTCATGCAAGCTCATAGATCAGTCCAATCTCTAATTGGTGATTTGATACCACTTTTAACATCGTTTTGCCTTTGATACCACCAATCATATGCATGCCTCTCAAATCTAGAAGAACACAACCAAACTATGTGAAACTTACTACACTTAATGATGAATGGTTGAAGTTTTTCAATCTTTTCTTCCCAAGCTAAGTATGACATCGGATCAACTTCTCTACCAAAATGTGGAATGTCATTCTCAGCTCTTAAACGCAACTCATTCTTAGTATACTTATAATAGAAACTGTCATGATCCCAAAATCTATCATCCAAACTAGAATGGTAGAAGTTTTCATTGTGGTGACTATTTTGAAACTCGTTTCTACCATGAGAGTTGGATGTTTCTATAGTTTACCTTCTTCTATTGGATGACTCAGCTTGTTGTTTTTCTCTCCTTTTTTCCATCATAAACTCAGTAAACATACTCTCTAACTTGCTTACTTTTGGTGTAAGTTCATACCTAAGATGTAAGTCCTCTTGACTATCCCTAACACTCCCATGAACACTTGAATGAGAATGATCACTCATGTTGTAAAGTTTAAAATATTTTCACAAAGGTTTTCAAAACACTTTACAATTATGAGAGAGAAGGTTTTCACAACTAAACTTTTTGTGTTTGATGGATAATTTCAAAAGACAAATAATAGAGTAAGGATCTTTCAAGCAGCTCCCAGGAAAGAGAGGTGAGTCACAATGGATAAGCTTAGAAACTAAGTGTTTCCTAGACAGAGTGTCCTTGAGTTAGCCTTACCTAAGCTTCTAAGAAGAAATCTTCCAAAACTCTTTTTTTTTTGTTTTATTTTTAAATGCAAATGCAAACAATGCTCCTAAAACAAAATAAAGATTTATATAAAATGCTTTCATACAACCTAAGTACCACGGAAACTTAAAAGATAACCAAGACAATGTATAAAAGGAAAGTAGAAAGAATTGAATGCTTTGTAAACAAGTAAAGTAACGGTCCTATGTGAAGATGCAAATGACACTTAAGAGCCACTTGACACACCTTCACTTCTAAGAGTGGAAACTAAACTATTACAAAATTTTAGCAATGGAGATGGGATTGTACCAAAGACATTTTCCCAAGACACCAAGCAATTAGAAAATGAAATCAACAAAAAAAATTACAAGAACACAAAGGTTCTGTGATACAAAAATAATAGCCAATAAAAGTGAAAAAAGCAGCCCCTAATTCCTTGCTTCTTTCAAGTGTTTGTCCTCTCTTGATTCAATCCAAAACCATGTAGTTATGTCTCTCCAAAGTCCAAGGAGAAATGCTTCTTTTAGCCTTCTTTTTAGCCTTCAAAAATGCTACCTTCAAGGTTAGTCAATCTCCAAAAATAACCACTAACCAAATCTGTTTTTCCAACACCAAAGAGGCCAAAAATAAAAGCAATAAAAGCACAATTTGGAAATCTAAACTCAAAGGGAGTAAAAATTAAGGCAATAAAAGCCAAGAATGACAAAAAGAAAATGAAGGCAAGTCAAATAGGAAGGCACTCAAATGGAATTCCTAAATAAAGGTGCTAGAATAGATGAATAAAACCAAAATAAAACTAAGAATACAAGACCAACCAGATTAGCCAAGGCAAAACACTTGTTGGAAAAGTTCAAATAGCACTTAAAATTCAAGTTCAAAATTGAGTTTCTTGTTGTTGTTGTGTCCTTTTCTTTTGGCAATTTTTTTCACTTCTTTTGTCCCTTTTCTTTTCTTTTTTTATTTTGTTTTTGATTGAGGGATCTTTTTTTTTATCACTTAATTTTTCAGAACACAACAAGCATCATAATCTTTGCACAACTCATATTCAAAAACAAGGCTAATTCAAGTGTGTATGAAGGAAATCCTAAGGAATCAAATGATCTTTTGAAAACTAAAAAAAATGACTCAATGAAAACCTAATACTAAGAAATTGTTTAGGAACTAATAACAAGTATGAATACACTCATAAAACTCAAAGAAATTTCACACTGGAACTGGACAACTCTGACCTTTGCTCAATGTTTCACCCGTAACTTTTTTTACAGAGCTCTAAATGAGATACGATTTTTGTTCCTGGAAAATAGACCCAAATAGCTTTCATTTGATATATAAAAAGTAGCATTTGGACCTCTGGTCGGATTGCAGTTATTTTTTGAAAATCGTGTCCAGACACCTCTTTGCACTAGATTTCAGAAAATGGGCAGGTTTGAAGTTCTCAATGTTTTCAATTTTTCTTTAAGGTTCAACAAATATGTGATGACACATATGGATATACAAGACTTAGGAAAAAACAATAGGATCATAAAATCAAAGAAAATGAATCAAAAGATGACCCAAACCCATGACACAAACCCATAAACTCTACATACATACAAATAGAAAAATTGGAAATCCTAGGCACACAACATGGATGATTCAAGAAGAACAACTAATTTGAATCAATATTTCAAGACATAAAACACATAGTCATGTCTTAAACAACATATTAGACATGTTGGAAAATATGAAACAACAAGGTATTCACAAGAACACAAATGGGTCAGAAAAATGGGTAAGAACTTTGAGACACTTATCTCTTGAAGACTTCCAAGATAGTGACCATAGCTCTTGATACCAAATAATGGAGTTTCTTTGAGGAGGCTCCTTCAACATAAGATGCTTTCCAAGGTGTGTTGATGAAGCTTCTTCAAAGGGGTGGACTCCATGATGATCAATGAAAGTAGCGGAAGCAAATAGAGATGAAGAGATGAAGATGTTGGTGTTGTATGGTCTTGGTAGATGTCCTTCTAGGAGTTAGGCCAACCATGAAGGAGAAGGTATGAAGAGGTCTAGAAGAAGACATATCATGGGATGAGAACTCAAGAAGAGAAGCCTTGCAATTTTGGCAAAAGGACTTTACATTCAATCAAATTCTAAGGATTACAAAAGGGTGGCTCTCCTTTTATAGATGAAGGAGAAGGTTAGAGTACATTGTGTTTATTAGGAGCCTCTTCATCATTTAATGAGGAGTTGTTAAGACCCTAGCAAGTGTACCAGATCGTATCAAGTAATATAATTGGTAACCCCAATATTGTTCTCCAAAAGGACTCAAAGGCCTTATCTTTCGTGTAAATAAATATCGTAAGACTTGTAGAGAAAATTAATTTGTGGTTTGAATGCAAAAACAAAAAGTAAACATGCAAATGCAATTGATTCAATTGGCAAGAAAAAGATATGGATGAATGGAGTTGTTGGGGTTTACAATTTCATCTTATCCACTCTCTTATATCTACTCTTCTTATTAAATTCTGTTTATTATCTAATTGTCATGCAAACTTTCTTAGTCTACCATAAACCCGATCCCTCGGCGAGAAGAGCCTACTACTAGTTATTGGCTTACTATCCCTAGTCTCCCCTTGTAACTAGCAATACAAGTACCACAGAAGCAAAATACAATTGATCGTCCTACCCCCTATCCCTAGGTGGTATTGCTTAATTAAGGAATTCCCTATCAGTTCATGACTTCCCCGTACGTCCCCGTATCGACAAAGGCAAACATCTATTTATCAAATGAGTTAAATGATAATAGCATAGAGCATAGATAAAGAACCCAACAATTGATAATAACAGCATATGTGAGCATATGAATAAAACAAGAATTTCAATATAAGAGAGTTTCAAAAGATTACATTGTTCCCTAACAATAAAGGGTTTAGTTCACCATTGACATGGTGAAACTAGATTAAATACAATGAAAGAATGGAAAAGCAAACCCTAGATATGATAAATTGGAGCCTAAGCATCCAAGAAATCTTCTCCAAGGAGTGTAGAACAGCTCTGGACGTCTTCTTCATTTTTCTTCTTCTTCCTTGAGTCTAAGACCTTCCTTCTTCAAGTCCATCCTTAATTCTCATCAAAACCCTGTAAAACAATGCAAAACAAGCATAATATCTCTAAAAATAGCTTTTGACTCTCAAATGACTCAACTGAAGTGTTTTACTTGATTCTAAGCTCATTCTAAGCCATAAAGGGTGTATTTTGATATCAATTTAAGCATGAAAATAACGGTTTTTAGACCGTTATCAGGAGCCTCATCATTAAATGAGGAGCCTAAGCATTAGATGAGGACCCTAAACATTAAATGTGAGGAGCCTTATGCTTTGTAACTAACTTAATCAAAGCATTTAATGCAAAGGCTCCTTGCCACTAAATCCTTCTAAAACCCATTTTTTAACCCATTTCTAACTCTTAAAGCCCCCAAACCTTCTAAACAAATCTAAAAAAAGTGTCTTGTCAAATACAAGGCCTAAAAAATGAGCTATATTGTATATTTACAAAAACTGTTTTAAGATAAAGAAGAAGACCAAAATGTGATCCTCCACAAGAGTAGAATCCTTGAAGCTCCATCTTCTTCTTCCATCTTCTTTGACCATGGCTCTTTATGAGAGGTTTAATGTCATCTAAGGCTTAAGGGAAAGCAAGAACAAGCTTGATAGTCCTTCTTCTTCTTCCAATCTCCTAGCCTTAGCTTAAGTTGATACTCCTGTCATGAATTTCCATTTTGTTCCCAAAATGGATTCCATCAGACGCACTACACTCAAGTCTGCAACGAGTTGATCATTCTAAACTTTCATATATGATATCTTTGATTTGAGAAAAGTGTTACAGGTGTGTTGAGACACTCCAAGAAACAAGATTCATAGAAGTTGATAAATCTTGAAGGTTTCTTGAAGAACATATTTGGATTTACATTGTTGATCAACTACTGCATGAGTGAGGTGAATTCTTGACTTATCAGACTTTGTTTTCTACAATCGTGGATTGTGTTTCCCTGTGCGTGCAGTCAGGAAGAAGAGCGAGGAGTTCTTGGTAATTTGAGAGGTGTTCTCAAAGGGTTCTGTAGTAAAGACATGTGGTTCTTTGTGCAGGTGTTAGCTTTCTATATTTGATTGTTGAGTAAGAAAGGTGTTTACATCTTGAGAGAGTTCTCTGTAAAACCTTTAGTGTAAAACTCAAATCATTATAATGAAAGAGCCTTCAATCTAAGGTTGATTGGAAGGGAAATTGTTTGTAGCCATTGAGGTCGAACCTGTAAGACCCTAGAAATTTGAGTAAAATGTAAGTCTTGGATCATTAGAAGACTAAGAAACTCAAAATGTAGCAAGTTGTAACAAAGTACAAGTTATAGTACAAAATACAATGCTGTCAAACTTTGACATGGTTTAGTATTTTAACTATAACTTTTTGTACAGATCCTATTTTGAGTTGATTCTTGTTGCATTGAAAACTAGACTCGAAGAGCTTCGATTCGAGTATTCATATTCATATTTTTGACTTCGGGAAGGTGTTTAACCGAACTGGGAAACAAACGTGACAGTTTTACTGTCCAGGAACTAGAGTGCAGCGTGAATGGTAAGTGCAATTTTACAAGTTGTGACTTTTGGAGTAGGTAGGTTGCATTATTTTCGTGGGAATATTTTTGGGGACCCTTTCAGACATTACTTCCATGTTTTGGGGCTGGAAAAAGGGATTAGGATGGTCCATGGGTTGTTATTATTGCTAAACATCATGAAGGTGGGTCCTTGGTTGTCTAGGCTCATTTCTTTTAGCTTAAAATCTGGTCTGGAGCTCTTGGGCAGAAGGGAGAAGCTCTTGGAGAGGAGAGCACGAAAATTCTAAGTGTCCAAAGGATGGGAGCTGACTTGGTCTAGCAAGGAGAAGAAGAGTTGCTATCTTGGAAAAAGAAATTGAAGTGTCCAAAAGAGATCTTTAAGAGGTAAGGGGAGCTAACTCAAACATGTTTTCTAAAATGATATGAATGTGAATATGATTTGAGTTTCTTGATTTTGTTATGATCAAGTGTATGGAAATTTGGTTTGGTTGGATGTATGGTTTGATTCCAAGAAAATGATTTCTATTGGGGTTTTGCTATAATTTTGATCTATAAATTTTGTATGATCTTTATGATGAAAGATTGATGAATATACGGTGGATTGATGATGGATTTTCGGTCTAGCATGTTACTATACATGAAAGTGATGTTTTTGATGGATTAGATTGTGAAATTGGATGAGAAACATGAGAGTTTGAACCCACTCTTGATCAAATACGAAAATTGGGTGTTTTGGTTGGTTGATGAATTTTAGATGGATGAATTGATTTGGTTTGTGTGAATATCTTGACAAGATGGAAGTATGATGAGTTTTAATGGATTGAATGATGGGAATGATGATGGGAATTCGTTCTAACATGTTAGTATTTATGAATATGAAGTTTTGGATGATTTGGTTATTAAAAAGAGATGAAAAACATGGGAGTTTTACCTCATCTTTTTCCAAATCCGAAAATCATATTTCTTGAACAAGTAATGAGTTGAAATTGGATGAATGTGAATGCTTGTTATGAGATCTTGGTTTAGAAATATTAAATTCTTGGATGATGGTTTTTGAGTATGTTTTGAGGGAAGAAGAAATGATTTGGAGTATGAAATGAACCATAAATTGGATTGAACATTAGATCCTCATATGTTTTAATTGAATTTTAATGCATTGTTGAATTGTTTATTGTACTTTGATGTATGATTGTTGGAATGTTAGTAAATTGAAAGTATGTACATATGAAGGTTATGATTGGTGTTGAATGTAACAACTATGGTACGTTGAAAATTTAAAGAGGATTATGATTACAAAGTGATGAAAGTACGATTCAAGTGGTAAACCAAGTTCCATCTGTGTAGAATCTCTTGGTGAGATTCTTAGTGTTTTAGAATGAAAGTAGGAGCTCAGTCTTGGGGGTCTTCCTGACGCTCCAATGGTCTTTCTTCTCACGTAGAGAGGACTGAACCATGTGGTGAGGAGTAGCAGGAGGTCTTAGTCTTGGAGGCTTCCATCATGCTCCAGGGCGCGGACTAACCTCGTGAGTGTGGCAGGGCGGGGGAGCCCAGGGCGGGGGAGCCCAAGGCGGGGGAGCCTAAGTATCACAAGCCACCACGGGTGCATGACCCGCCATAGCTCGACTCTCATTCTAAAGTCCGGACGAGTCAAGTCTAGTGTTCAACATGTTAGGATACCTGTCTTAATCTGTTTTGATTTGAGAATAACTCTTGTAGATTCTATGCTTAACATGATGCATGTTTTTTTTTATATAATTAGCTCACCCTTGCTTGCTTGTGTTTGCTGCCATGTTTGCGTATGTTTTTCTTTTGCAATGATCATCCACTTGGATGTGAGCAGAGGAGAATGAGGTTTCCTTGGAGACAGCGTTGGAAGGAAATAGAGATGCTGCAGCTTAGTTCTCTAGGCTTTATGCCATTTGAACTCAAGTTATTTTGAAGACTCTTGTTATATTTCAAGTTTTAAATTCCTAGCATTTTATAGGAGGACTATGATACTCCAATTCTAAATTCCTGTACGGATTAAGGAGGACTGTAATCCTAATTACTCTTGACTGCTTTCCAATATTATGCATGATGACGTCTTATTTATATATTCCTCTTCTATATAATTGGGACGTCACATTTATGGTATCAGAGCAGTTTATCCTTAGGATGACCTGTGAGTTACAGGTTTATCATGTCTTCTGTGTGGAAAGTTGAGTCTAAATGGTATGGTTTACCATTTACTCCAAGTCTAAATAGTAAAGTTATGTATCTAACTGGAAGTATTGGAAAAAAAAAAAAAAAAAAAAAAAAAAAAAAAACAAAAAAACAAAACAATAAAATGCACATATATAAATACTTACCATACATAAACGATGGGAGGAGGGAGAAAGAAGGTTCAGACGTACTGGAAACGTCTTGAGACAAGCGTCTATGTTTTAATCGGTTTCCATGGTTCTGAAACCAACAATAAACGCTATATTCTCCTATTTCTCCGTACTCACGGAGTCGTTCAGCAATCTCCCGAACTTGTTCTCGATTGGGATTGACGATTCCATGATTATAAATGTTCAATAAGATCTGAACTTGTTCAGGAGTGGACCTCCATCGTTTATAACCGATATCCATATTTTTTTTCTAACAAAACAAAAAAAAAATAATAATAAACAAACAAAACAAAGGAACAAAAACAAAGAGTAGAAATAAAAAAAAAAAAAAAGATTTAGTTTTTCATTTCGTTTTTTTTCTTTTTAGTTCAATTTCCATTGACCAGTCTTTGAAGTCTCAATGTCCATAAATAGGTATGTTTCACGGTCCTCGCAAAGGATCCTAAATAGATCTAAGTTCAAAGAGTCAATTTTTTTGTTTTAGTTTGTTTTAATTGGGGTACGTGGCGTTGTTCTACCCGAATGTCTCTGCCATACCTTCAAACGAAGGGAGATAAACAACGGTTTTCCAGCCTATATACCCCACATTTTTAAGACAGTGTGTTCATATGTATATATACATAACAACAACAAAAAAAAAAAATATAGAGAACATAAAGAAGCAGAAAAATATAAAAGACACGAACAAAAAGAAGAAGGGTTGAGAGAAAGAGAGAAACTTACAAACTCGAGAGTATAGGGAGATCGCGCTAGGAGAAGGACCACGGAGAGGCTCTCGGAGGAGGATCTCACTCGCTGAGATCTCACTCACTCAGATCTCACTCGCTGAGACTCACTCGCTCAAATCTCACTCTCGCTCAGATCTCACCCAGATCGGAACCTCCCACTCTCTCAGAAACACTCACAAAAACGCAACTCTGATCAACACTGCCCACTCCTCCTTTTATAAAAAAAAAAAATTCACTGTAGCTACAGTTCCAGTCATATCTACCGGAGGCTTTCAATAGTACCGGTAAAAAAAAAAAAAATAAATAAATAAATAATAATAATAAAAAAAAAAAAAGATATCAACTTAGTCGTAGTAATTTGGGTTAGGAGAACATATGACTTTAGAAAAGAACTAGACGATCGTGTGAAACAGTCATGATCCTTTTGGTTTCTTGGAAATGATGAATTTTCGAGGACGAAAATTTTTATTGTTGGGGAGAATGTAAGACCCTAGAAATTTGAGTAAAATGTAAGTCTTGGATCATTAGAAGACTAAGAAACTCAAAATGTAGCAAGTTGTAACAAAGTACAAGTTATAGTACAAAATACAATGCTGTCAAACTTTGACATGGTTTAGTATTTTAACTATAACTTTTTGTACAGATCCTATTTTGAGTTGATTCTTGTTGCATTGAAAACTAGACTCGAAGAGCTTCGATTCGAGTATTCATATTCATATTTTTGACTTCGGGAAGGTGTTTAACCGAACTGGGAAACAAACGTGACAGTTTTACTGTCCAGGAACTAGAGTGCAGCGTGAATGGTAAGTGCAATTTTACAAGTTGTGACTTTTGGAGTAGGTAGGTTGCATTATTTTCGTGGGAATATTTTTGGGGACCCTTTCAGACATTACTTCCATGTTTTGGGGCTGGAAAAAGGGATTAGGATGGTCCATGGGTTGTTATTATTGCTAAACATCATGAAGGTGGGTCCTTGGTTGTCTAGGCTCATTTCTTTTAGCTTAAAATCTGGTCTGGAGCTCTTGGGCAGAAGGGAGAAGCTCTTGGAGAGGAGAGCACGAAAATTCTAAGTGTCCAAAGGATGGGAGCTGACTTGGTCTAGCAAGGAGAAGAAGAGTTGCTATCTTGGAAAAAGAAATTGAAGTGTCCAAAAGAGATCTTTAAGAGGTAAGGGGAGCTAACTCAAACATGTTTTCTAAAATGATATGAATGTGAATATGATTTGAGTTTCTTGATTTTGTTATGATCAAGTGTATGGAAATTTGGTTTGGTTGGATGTATGGTTTGATTCCAAGAAAATGATTTCTATTGGGGTTTTGCTATAATTTTGATCTATAAATTTTGTATGATCTTTATGATGAAAGATTGATGAATATACGGTGGATTGATGATGGATTTTCGGTCTAGCATGTTACTATACATGAAAGTGATGTTTTTGATGGATTAGATTGTGAAATTGGATGAGAAACATGAGAGTTTGAACCCACTCTTGATCAAATACGAAAATTGGGTGTTTTGGTTGGTTGATGAATTTTAGATGGATGAATTGATTTGGTTTGTGTGAATATCTTGACAAGATGGAAGTATGATGAGTTTTAATGGATTGAATGATGGGAATGATGATGGGAATTCGTTCTAACATGTTAGTATTTATGAATATGAAGTTTTGGATGATTTGGTTATTAAAAAGAGATGAAAAACATGGGAGTTTTACCTCATCTTTTTCCAAATCCGAAAATCATATTTCTTGAACAAGTAATGAGTTGAAATTGGATGAATGTGAATGCTTGTTATGAGATCTTGGTTTAGAAATATTAAATTCTTGGATGATGGTTTTTGAGTATGTTTTGAGGGAAGAAGAAATGATTTGGAGTATGAAATGAACCATAAATTGGATTGAACATTAGATCCTCATATGTTTTAATTGAATTTTAATGCATTGTTGAATTGTTTATTGTACTTTGATGTATGATTGTTGGAATGTTAGTAAATTGAAAGTATGTACATATGAAGGTTATGATTGGTGTTGAATGTAACAACTATGGTACGTTGAAAATTTAAAGAGGATTATGATTACAAAGTGATGAAAGTACGATTCAAGTGGTAAACCAAGTTCCATCTGTGTAGAATCTCTTGGTGAGATTCTTAGTGTTTTAGAATGAAAGTAGGAGCTCAGTCTTGGGGGTCTTCCTGACGCTCCAATGGTCTTTCTTCTCACGTAGAGAGGACTGAACCATGTGGTGAGGAGTAGCAGGAGGTCTTAGTCTTGGAGGCTTCCATCATGCTCCAGGGCGCGGACTAACCTCGTGAGTGTGGCAGGGCGGGGGAGCCCAGGGCGGGGGAGCCCAAGGCGGGGGAGCCTAAGTATCACAAGCCACCACGGGTGCATGACCCGCCATAGCTCGACTCTCATTCTAAAGTCCGGACGAGTCAAGTCTAGTGTTCAACATGTTAGGATACCTGTCTTAATCTGTTTTGATTTGAGAATAACTCTTGTAGATTCTATGCTTAACATGATGCATGTTTTTTTTTATATAATTAGCTCACCCTTGCTTGCTTGTGTTTGCTGCCATGTTTGCGTATGTTTTTCTTTTGCAATGATCATCCACTTGGATGTGAGCAGAGGAGAATGAGGTTTCCTTGGAGACAGCGTTGGAAGGAAATAGAGATGCTGCAGCTTAGTTCTCTAGGCTTTATGCCATTTGAACTCAAGTTATTTTGAAGACTCTTGTTATATTTCAAGTTTTAAATTCCTAGCATTTTATAGGAGGACTATGATACTCCAATTCTAAATTCCTGTACGGATTAAGGAGGACTGTAATCCTAATTACTCTTGACTGCTTTCCAATATTATGCATGATGACGTCTTATTTATATATTCCTCTTCTATATAATTGGGACGTCACAGAACCAGTATAAATCCTCTGATTGTATTTCTTTCCTTATCTCTTTTATTTTCATTGCATACGTGTATTGCTTAGATTACAAGAGAGATTAAAGATGATTCTAAGTTTGCAAAAAGATTTTAAAAGCATTTTTTTATTGATCATCAATTCAACCCCCCCCCCTCTTGGTGTTAATAAATAAGGCACTTCATTTCTAACACTTTTGTATAGTTTTTATAAGAACTAATTTGTTAAAAATCAATTTCGTGTTCATTAGGAGACGACTTGGGGTTGAATTTACCCTTTCTATTTTGTTGGCTACTATCTTAGCAATACTAAAGTTGTTATAGTTTAGTAATATTAATTTGATCGTGTCAACGATAGCGTTATCAGCCTCTAAACCATTCTTTATATAAAATTGATTTATCTAGTTACTTATATCAAATAAATATTTTGTTTTCAAGTATATGTTTGGTGTAAGTAACAATATGGGGTGAATGATGTATATTGGTTCATAGACACCCCCATCTCACTCATGAAGATAATAAACTTGATGACATCCAAACATATTTTGTCCCTTATATTACTGCATAAGTGTAGTTTGTTCACTTGTAAACTCCATCTTTGATTTTTAGCTATAACAATTAAGTTATTATCAATATAGGCATCATTGGTAGTTACTTGTGGTTTTCCTGTCGGACATCATTGTTGTATAGTTTTTCTCTTTATACAAGTCTCCCCCAACCATCATAGACAATTAATAGATTGGTAAAAATCTTAATGTTATGAATTTACTTTGTTATATAAGTATATCCTAAAACATTCCATTTTTCATAGTTCAATTGCAGCACATATGATGTTGTTAAAGAAATCAACTAGTAAGACTAAAAAGCTTGTATGGTTGACCCTCAACGTTTGGTATTTTGCTTTATACACCTATAATTGTTTTATTGAACGATCTTCCTCAATTATTTATAATTATGATGATATATTGTAGTGTAATAGATAAACTAGATCATATAAGTGTGGTTATTATGTAATGCATCGGATGGCAATCATTATTCATGCTCGTATTTAATGTACTTAGGAAACAATAATAATTGCATTGAATTAAATATTTTATCCTATTGTCTTTTTATACACTAATTGAAATCATTGTCTTTTGTGTAGAAATTCAAGAATTCTACACTAGTTTTCAATAAGTCAATTCATTGCTTAGGAAAAGCTTATGCAAAATATGTACTAAATATAGATATCATAATTTGTATCACAATCTAGATTTTGACTTATAATTATATTTTTATTTAGAAATCATATTTGTTGCTATTTCTATTTCTGAGCTGGATTGTGCCTAAAATTAAACAATAAGTTTAAATCCGAAAATGTATATGACCTTGGTTATTTGTAGAACTAAGGCCAAAAACCAAAATTTTTATTATTTATTATTTTTAGTTTACTGTTTCAGTTTCTTTATAACTGAAGCAATGTAATTTGTTTTTTTAATTCAGTTCATAATCGAAATCAAAAATTATTTTTTTTATCTCATCTTAATATGTTTTCATTGTGAAACTGATATTCATTATAAAAAATAATTATTATATTGTCTCTTTTCCACACTAATGAAAAGTTTTTATCCTTAAAAAACTGATATGCCATAAACTTAATATAATTGGAATAAAAGATTTATCCTTAAAAAACTGAAAAAAATACACATATTTATCCGACTTTCTATAAAAATTCCATCATATGAAAAAAATTCAATATATTTTGGAATCAAATTTCCCCTACTGAACTTATTTGTTTATGTAATTTTTTATAATATATTTATTTTGATTAATCCGAATAAACATTACGTCATTTGGTGAAAAAAATAATAATTACATCAGTTTGTTTAAATATATTAAAAAACAAGATGATTGAATTGAAGAATGCATTTAAGTACGGGAAAAAGAAAGAAATAAAAAAATGAAAATAATTTTATATACAAATATTTAAAGAGTTATTGATATATAATAATTGTTTGATAAGATTATTGTTTATATAACCGATCTTTTAAATTGTATAAATACGTGTTTATAAGATCATAGCAAAATATCTGTAAATATCTATACGATTATACTGCTGTTCGGTTAAGCACACTTTACACGTTATCTATTCCGACACATATACATATATAGTAAGGCGAAAGTAGGTACAAGAACAGTAAAGAAAATAGAGTAAAACGTGTCTATTGTTTGTATTAGGAAAAAAGTATAAATATAATAAAAGCGTATAAAGAGTTTGTATCTAAGAATATTTATATGATAAAATAAAAAATATAAAAATAAATTATTTTATATTAAAAGTTGAATATAACTAAATATAAACATATATTTAAATAATTAAAAGTATATTTTATTATCAATTTGATATTTTTTTAATGTGAGAACCTAAAAAATAAATTAAAACAAAAGAGTAGATATGCTATTACACTAATAGCATCCGACTTTTAATATTAAAACACGTTTTAGAACTTCTGGCTCAAAAGCCTAATCAACCTATCTCTCTACCATTTCTTTTCATTGAGTTGCTTGATCAACGATTAGGAGGTGCTTAGTCGTTCCTGGCGTGGAGAGCTACATTTGTCACCGATTGCATTTCCGATTCTAACTGGTAAGTGGTTTCTCCCAAACTCTCTTCACGTTCTAAAGTCCGGTCTGTGTAATTCTACTGATTTGCATGTATAATGTCTTGTTCTTCTTCCATTCCTTGCCCAATTCCAGACCTAAAAATTTGTTTTTCCTCACCCATTTGGTGATTGTAGGAGTTCTAGAAAATCCGCGTAGTGTGAGTAAACGGTCGGGGTTTAGATTCCTCTGTGCCGCTCAACCCTAAGGTAAGGGGAGCTAGTTATATTCTTTATCTTAATTGTGTGATGTGAATGCATGATAAATTCTGAAGTGGTATGTTGTTGGAGGCAAAAATTATGTTTTAGTAACTTAAGTTGCATGTATTGAAGTGTTGAATCTGTGAATCTGGAATTTGATGACTATAAACTGTTTTGGATGATTTGGACTATTGAAATTGTGTATGTTGGAAGTGTTCTGAGTGGTAATTCTGTTGTAGCATTGGTTAGATAGAAAGTCAAGTGTTTTGGGGACTGTTTTAGGTTATTTAGAGGAAGTGAGGTAGTGATTTTGAGTAATTGGGGTTTTCAGTGCACTTGGGCTGTTTGGGTAGTTCAAATAGGTGAAATGTGACTTGTTAGAAGCGTTGAACTGGTCTAAAACAAGTTAGAAGTGGTAGAATTGGTGTAGGAGAATTTGGTGTTTTAGAATTGAATTCAAGTCGTAACCACTTTAGATTCATTGTAGGAATTTTGAAATCACCTAGACAAGTTGAATTAGGTCTAAATCACGAGTTAGAGGTTCAAACCAGTGAAAATTCTATCATGAAGGTGAAAGTTGCATCTTAGGTTGGTTTTAGTCCATTTCAGGGGTTTTGTGTTATTGGGTTGGTTTACTACATCTAATTCCTATCCAAATCACCAATGCAATACTTTACTTTCATCTATAAACATATTTCATATCAATTTTAGTGTTTCATATTTTAAATTGATCATTTAGAAGTGTCTCAAATGCATTATGTTGAGATTGTTGACAACACAATATCTATATCAATCTGGTTTTTGATGATGACAACACATTGGTTAATAACAAGCACATGTTGTTACTGCATTACATGCCCTTATTCTGATATATTGTGATATCTGTTGAACATGTTTATGTATTGTGTTACATGTTCCTGTGTTGATTGATTGATATATATTTGGAACGTGTTTACATGCTTTATGTGCTATGTACTATGCATCATTTCATATGTTTTATTGGACATCTTTTAAAGCTGAAAATCACAAGCACTTTTAAGAACTTATTCTTGTGCGACAAAGTAATAGAATAGTCGACTACATTACTAATGAATTCGACTTTGCTAAAATCTTTGTGCAGACTTTGAGAACCAGTGCTATGTGTTATTTTGAGAAGAATAGAATTTCAAAATGTTTTACATGTTGATAGTCGAATATGTGTGTTACACATTCGACTGTATCTGTTGTCTGATTTGGAATTTTGTTATGCTCTTGCACTTTAACGACTATATTTTTGAAAGTTAGTTGAGCATTGGTAACTTAGTCAACTGTAATAAATGTGGTTTGTTTTTGGTTGACTGAAAGCTGCTATGTTGACTGATCTGTTATAACTGTCATAATCTAGTCGACTGAATTAGTAGCGTATTCGACTGAGAAATCATCTGACTAACAGAATTCTATAAATAGACTTAACACGAGTCTGTTAAAGTACTTTTGATGAACTGAAATTTTCAATTTTGTTTCAGATTTCTCTTAGCTTCAAGAATTCTCCAAGAAGATGGTGGTGATCTTTCTTGAAAGAGATTCAAAGAGGAGATTATACTGCGCATTCATCGTCTGATCAATATCTGCACAGAACGTGTGCTGTCATTGATCGTGAAGGCTTGGCATCCTGTGAAGACTGTTGGAATTGTTTGTGCGGCTTGACATCCGTGAAGACTGCTGGTTTTTGACTTGTTGATTGCAGGGGATAGTGCACTTTGAGGATTGTTCAAAGTGGTGTTGGCAGATTGCAGAAGAGGGGATTCTTGCTGCAAGTCTTGCTGGTTTATTGCCTATATTTTGGTTTTGGGTTAGAGAGGAGATTTATATTTTTGACGTGGAGGTCTTCTATAGATTCCTTGTTGTAAAAACCGCAACCATTATAGTGCATTTGCTTCCTGGGTTGGAAGGACACTAGATGTAGGCATTGTTGGCCGAACTAGTATAAAAACCTGTGTTTGCATTTCTCTATCCCTTATCTTTTACATTATAGTCGACTTTATTCTTTACGCAGTCAACTACGTATTTTTCGCTGCATACATATCTGATTGCTTGCATTTTAAGAAAGTTTAAAAAGCTTTAAGACCTTGATTTCAAGATTGTGAAAGAACTTGTTTTTGAAACAACACCAATTCACCCCCCCCCCTCTTGGTGAAGAAAGAAGCCAACCTGTTTTCCAACAATTGGCACCAGAGCTGGTTTTCATAAGATATTTGAAAAACTAGTCGACTTTGTTTTTCTCTGATTCGATTATACACCTGGAGATGGCTTCCTATTTTCAAACTTTTGGTGAAGGTGCTTCAACAAACAGACCACCTCTGTTTGTTGGTGAAAATTATCCTTTTTGGAAAATTAGAATGCAAATATTTCTTGAATCGCAAGACAAAGGAATCTAGGATGCTACTTTAAATGGTTCTTTTGTGCCTACAAAAACTATTGATGATAAAACTGTTTTAAAACCTTTTACTGAGTGGACTGCTGATGAAAATAGAAAGGCTCAATATGATGTTAAAGCTAGAAATATTATTGCCTCTGCACTAACTATTGATGAATTTTTCAAGATATCTCAATGCAAATCGGCAAAGGAAATGTGGGATGTCTTAGAGGTAACTCATGAAGGCACTGATGAAGTAAAGAGAGCAATAAAGAATTCACTGATACAAGAGTACGAATTGTTCAGAATGAAAGCTGGTGAAAGCATCTATGATGTGCAGAAATGATTCACTCACATTGTAAATCATCTCATGGCTCTTGGGAAAGTCTTTGATAAAGAAGAAATCAGTATCAAGATTCTGAAAAAGTCTGAACAAAAATTGACAATCTCTGAATCCAAAGATCTCACAATGATGAACATGGCTACCTTGTTTGGCAAGTTACGTGAACACGAATTGGAACTCGGTAGATTGAAGGATGAAGAGGAGATTGAAGACAAGAAGTCCATTGCTGTGAAAGCTACAAGCAAGAATAACTCAGAAACAGACATGGACGAAAGAGAATTGATGACCTTGATGGTAAGAAAATTTAGCCGACTTATTCAAAATGATAGTCAACTGTCTAACCATGCAGGTCAAGGTAAAAAGAATAGCTTAAGCAAAAACACTGTCTAGTGTTACGAGTGTGGAAAGAAAGGACACGTCAAGCATGATTGTCCTGAATTACAGCCGAAGCAGAAAGGAAAGAAAATATTCCCTCAAGGCAAAAATCTAAAAAGAAAAGAAGCATACATTGCTTGGGAGAATACAGATTCTGAGAGCTCAAGTGATGAAGATGCTGATCAAGATGAGGAATCCAACATTTGCCACATGGCTGGAACATCAAGTAATGACAGCGACAGGGATGAAGAATTTGAGAAGCTACCAATAGAAGAGAAGTATTAGTAACTAATTGAAACATTCAAAGAACTACATGCTGAAGCCATGCGACTGCAGTACAAGGTAAATGGACTAAGCTCTAAAAGAAGAGATTATGAGTATAGAATTAATAACCTTGTTGCTAAGAATGAAAGATTAGAAAAAGAGTTAAATGAAGCTTTGTTATCTGCTAAGAATATTAAGATTGAAATTGTTACAGTAGATAAAATCTGTGAAAATTGTCCTGCACATATTGAAAAGATAGATTACTTAACTAGCACGCTAGCTAAGTTTACTCAAGGAAGAGACAATTTAGATGTTGTACTAAAATCATCTGACAGAGCTATTTACAGACAAGGAATAGGTTACAAAGCTCAATCTAATAGAATAAATGCTAAGAAATTTACTGATTTAAGTAAACCTGCTAGAAATGCATGTTTCTATTGTAATTGTGTTGGTCATACTGTTAGAAATTTCTATTACAGAAATGTTGTTGTTCCTAAAGTATTATATGTGTGGATACCAAAGGAAAAAGTAACAAGGACTAACAATCATGGACCCAAAGTTAAATGGGTACCGACAACCAAAACTCAGATTAAGGGAATAAAAGAAGTGTCTTGGGTCATAGGCTATGTCTAGGTTCTTTTCATTTTGAATGGCTTAGTATGTCATCTTTTGTTGTTTTCCTTTTTTTCCTTGATTTTGTTCTATCATTGTAATATCCTCTTTTCAAGGAAATGAAAGCAGTAGTTTGAATCAACATTATTGCTTTTAATTTGATTGATATTGCTTGACCTGAGTGATTGATTTGACTGCAATCTGTTTGAAGTCAACTATGCTTGAACTCTTATAAATTTGTACATATTGACTTCTGTTGTTTATGACTATATTTCTTGCTTAACTAAAATGCTTGATCAGGAAAGGATCTTTGAAAGGTTTTGCAGGAATAACATTGCTTTGGAAATTTCAAGAAGAATTCAACAGCTTTGGAAAGCAATGTAGTCAACTGAGGAAATTGTGCAATCGACTGCTCTTAACAGGATTATAAATTCCAATTCTGGAATTTGGTTATTCATTTACTGATTGCTTATTTTGATATATCTGTTATTATCTCTGCTATTATCTGTTGGAAATATCTTACTTGAGATAATATTGTGAGATTGTTGAAAATTGTATCATTGCATATCTAAACTGTTTGCTATCTTGTCTTTGATACAACTATGTGCTAAACTGATTGTTCAATCTGTGATATGCTGCATTATGCATCTAATATGATTTTATTACATATGCATAATGACAGGGGGAGTATCACTCATTACACATTTTTAGTTCACATGCCTACATTTCAGGGGGAGTTATCATTTACATGTGATTAAATGTGATATAGGGATCATCATTGCATTTGAAAATTTGAATATTTTTTGATGCATCTCTGTTTGTTCGATTATTCAGCAAAATATCTAGAGCATACCTTTTTTGCTAATGCACAAAGGGGGAGAGAATTTATGATCTTATGAAAGGGGAAGAATAGTTATTCTCTCTCATCCATAATCTGCTTGATATTATTTGATGTTATCTGTGTTACATGTAGAGTACTTGAACTGTGATAATTGTGTTATATTTCTTTTGTTACTTTGTTGTGTATTAAAGTGCACAAATATGGTTGATTATTAATCATGGTTGTGCATCATCAAAAAAAGGGGAGATTGTTGAGATTGTTGACAACACAATTTCTATATAAATCTGGTTTTTGATGATGACAACACATTACTTAATAACAAGCACATATTGTTGTTGCATTACATGTTCTTGTGATATCTGTTGGACTTGTTTATGTATTGTGTTACATGTTCCTGTGTTGATTGATTGATATATATCTAGAACGTGTTTACATGCTTTATGTGCTATGTGCTATGCATCATTTCATATGTTTTAAAGTTGAAAATCATAAGCACTTTTAAGAACTTATTGTTGTGCGACAAAGTAATAGTACAGTCGACTACATTATTAATGGATTCGACTTTGCTAAAATCTTTGTACAAACTTTGAGAACCAGTGTTATGTGTTATTTTGAGAAGAAAATAATTTCAAAATGTTTTACATGTTGATAGTCGAATATCTGTGCTACACATTCGACTGTATCTGTTGTCTGATTTGGAATTTTGTTATGCTTTTGCACTCCAACGGCTATATTTTTGAAAGTTAGTTGAACATTGGTAACTTAGTCAACTGTAATATATGTGGTTTGTTTTTTGTTGACTGAAAGCTACTATGTTGACTTATTTGTTATAACTTTCATAATCCAGTCGGCTAAATTAGTAGCGTATTCGACTGAGAAATCATCTGACTAACAGAATTCTATAAATAGACTTAACACGAGTCTGTTAAAGTATTTTTGATGAACTGACATTTTCAATTCTGTTTCAGATTTCTCTTAGCTTCAAGAATTCTCCAAGAAAATGGTGGTGAATTTCTTGAAAGAGATTCAAAGAGGAGATTATACTACGCATTCATTGTCTGATCAATATCTGCACAAGAAGGTGTTCTGTCATTGATCGTGAAGGCTTGACATCCTGTGAAGGCTGCTGGAATTGTTTGTGCGGCTTGGCATCCGTGAAGATTGCTGGTTTTTGACCTGTTGATTACACGGGATAGTGCACTTTGGGGATTGTTCAAAGTGGAGTTGGCAGATTGCAGAAGAGGGGATTCTTGCTGCAAGTCTTGTTGGTTTATTGCCTATATTTTTGTTTTGGGTTAGAGAGAAGATTTATATTTTTGACGTGGAGGTCTTCTATAGATTCCTTGTTGTAAAAAACGCAACCATTATAGTGCATTTGCTTCTTGGGTTGGAAGGACACTGGATGTAGGCATTGTTGGCCGAACCAATATAAAAACTTGTGTTTGCATTTCTCTATCCCTTATCTTGTACATTACAGTCGACTTTATTCTTTACGCACTCAACTACGTATTTTCCACTGCATGCATATTCTGATTGCTTGCATTTCAAGAAAGTTTAAAAAGCTTTAAGACCTTGATTTCAAGATTGAGAAAAGAACTTGTTTTTGATACAACACCAATTCACCCCCCTCTCTTGGTGAAGAAAGAAGCCAACCTATTTTCCAACACACTAAAACCAGAAAAATCAGGTTGCTGTCAAAAACTGATAAGAATAATTGATTATCTCACTTGATAATCGATTATTTTAGTCAAAGAGTCATATTTCCTTCAAAGCTCTCGTAAATAATCGATTATTACATATGATAATCGATTATGTTATGTGTTAAATACATGTGTTGTGGTCCTTGCATGCTTGAATTACTTGGTTGTTACATGCTTATGTATTGGTGAAATTGGTATGGGTTGTATGATCTTTGTATATCAAACTCACCCTTGCTTCTGTGTTTGTCTGTCTTTGTATGTTTTCTCTTTTGCGATGATCACCTGATTGGTGTGAGCTTAAGGAGACATTTGTTCCAGTTACTTCAGTGATAGGTGATCGAAGGGATTCAGTAGGAGAAGTCGGACGAATCTACAGGTGTAGATATTGTCTTTCGAAGGTTTGTTTCTTATAGTATTTCATTTATCATGTATGTAATATTTATTTTAGTAGTATTTTTACTATTAAAAATGGGATGTTACATTTAAAATATAATTGTGGATTATTTGACACTTTTTAATGATTTGTTAAATATTCTTTTTAAATTTTAAATAAATTATTTAAAAAGTTTAAATATAATTTATAGTAAAAGTTAATCTTAAAGTACAAGCAAACGAGGGTGAAAAAAAAAGAAAATAACCGTGTGAATTTCTTTTATTACTTATTGTCTAAAATCATGAATTCAATGCAGTAGCTTTATCCATTGATCTTTACTCGTCCATAAAAATAACTGAGTGCAAATAAATAAAATAATAATATTTAATAATTTTTACTTTATATTTACCTTTCGCAGCAATTTTATTCTAATAATATACTGTATATATAAAAAGTATATTATGTCTTTTCAATATTCATAATATTATATTGTTTCGGTCGAACGAGATTCGAGGTCAACACTTCTCCTAAATATTTCTTTTTTTCCGATGGGAATCATGTACTTCATTTTTCGTAGCGTTACTCTTCTCCGGTCAGTTAATTTCTATCATCCGGTGGGGGTGGACTTGCAGAAAACACTCTGACGCTCAAATCAGATATGTATAAAGGTCTCAATATGATTATGGGATAAGATGATCTTACCTGATCATTCAACTTGTGTTTATAAGCTTTGTAATTGTCCAACTTATTAAATGTCACTTAATGCAGTATATTTTATGCCCCATAATTTGCCAATTACATTATATCCAATGTAATTTGACTGATACTTCTCGTAAATCAACTATAAATGCAATATATATGATATAATAATTATTCACCTTAATTATCTATTAATGCTATTGAATGCTTACTTGTTGGTGTCCTACCGCGATGTCTCTCCATATAGGACATATATTATCATAGTTAGTTCTCTATAATATATAATTAGTTCTCTAGCAATCATAATAAAAATAATTTTATTGAAACATACAAAATACTACAGACTCATCCTCGAAATTTTCAAGTTTTATCTGAAATGTGACCGTGTAGATAAGAGTTCTGTCAGCGAGGTGGACCACAATAGAATCCGATTGCTCAGAAATTAATTATTAATTTGTGTGGTGCATGTATTATCACTGTTTTTCGATTTTCAACTTTCCAAATCAATTTATTTATTGGAAGATGATCCAACCCGGTCCCGTGATAGCAATCACCAATGACATTATAATTAGTCCACAAAAATTAATAGTCTGTATAATATTAAAAAAACTCAGTTAAGGCTGAGAATAATTTTCACTTATTCACATATTAATATTTCAAAAACTTATTCATATTAAAAAATAATATGTTTGTTTTCATAATGATAATTTTTATAAATAATACCTTTTATAAATAAATTTTCTCATAATGATTTTATTTGCAGGTGAATTACTATTTATGTGGATAAAATTATGTTTGTTTTCACGTATTTAAAATCAAGAGAAAGGAATTTACGAGATTTAGTGCGGTGATTTAAGGGTATTTTATATAAAAATACATTTTTATTCTTAGCATTGTTTTAGTTGACATGCATCAGACAAATAATCTCAAATTAAAATACGCTTTATGATGAGGATGGAGTAACAAGGAGAAGGAAATGATTCTCATATATAGCTGTAACTGATTCCATGACATTACAAAAGGAGAAAGGGAATGGATTCCCATGACCTCTAACTGATTTCAGTGAGAGAAATAGGTCATTATATGTTTTCATTTTACTTTTTATTATTAATAATAATAGTAATAATAATAAAAATAATAAGAAGAAGAATAATAAAAATAACATTCAGTTGTTTACCCTACATTTTTATCATTCACGAGTGCATCTTTACTTTAGTCAAGCAGAGAATCCTTTTGAAACTTCATTTTGAAACTTTTTCACTAGTTCATTTATCGTGTAGTTAAATATTGTCAAGGTGGTTGGTATAGGTGATTGGTTAGCATATAAGTTTTAAAATGTGGAGAAGAAGAATGTGAGTTCATTTTTTTTTTTCACTATGGTGGATAAAGCGGTGTTCTAAGTTTTTCCAAGTGAGTTATGTGTATGTGTTTCATGGGTCACATGTCTATGTTCAGTATGTTGTCAAGGTGTGATGTGCGATGGAGAGGTGTTAAGGTGTGGTTTTAAGTTGTTAAGAAGTGTTATCAAGTTGTTAAGTTATGGTACCAAGCTATTAAGGTATGTTGTCGAGTTGTTAAGGCGTGTTGTCGACCTTTCTACGTGTGTTGTTGAGCTTTGAATATGTGATGTCGATTTGTGTATGCATGGTTCATAGATCACAGGTTTGTGTTCAGTATGCTGCCGAGGTGTGATGTGCTATGCGGAGGTGTTAAGTCGTGGTGATAAGCTGTTAAAAAGTGTTGTCGACCTATTACGTCGTGTTGTCAAGCCATTAAGGCATGTTGTCTAGTTGTTAAGGTGTGTTGTCGACCTATTTATGTGTGTTTTCGAGCTTTGAAAGCGTGTTGTCGAGATTTTAACGTGTGTTGTCGAGTTTTTAAGGATTGCTACCAAATTTTGAAGACTTGTTGTCGAGTTGTTAGTATTGTCTCATTGATAGCCTCCATGGTGGTGAAGATGGAGATGAGGTTGGAGACGAAGGAGAGGAAACCAATTCTCATTCATGTGTAATTGATTCCACCATGCACCAAGCGAAAAATGGAATCAATTCCAGCAAAGTTTGCAACCAATTGTAGTAAGTGTAACCAATTCCAGGTAGAGTGTAACCTATTCCAACATGTATGGAATCAATTCCGTTAGGTTTTGTAACCCATTTTAGGAAGGTTGTAATCAACTCCATGGTGTTCTAACCAATTCCTATACTTCTTTGTGTTGCAAGACATACGTGGTGGAAGGGCAAGTTGGAGCTCGTCGTGTATGTTGTGAAGTTGGAATGAGTTTGTGTGTGTGTGGTTGTTTGGTGCTCGATTGATGGTTCTGTGGTATTGGGTTTGTGGTTGGATTGTTGGTTCTGTGGTATTGGGTTTGTGGTTGGATTGTTGGTTGTGTTTTTGTTTGATCTGTGGTTCTGTGCTTGCTTCAATAGTGTAGAACTCTTCATAAGGTAATATTTATATTATATGCATTATTAATTATTATATATATTATTTAGAAGTATATATCATTTTCTTGATAATTGGATGGTTAGTACATTATGTATGATTTGAATGAAAATAAGTTGTTCATAAGATAATTTTTTGATATTTTTGTTTCATTTGGATTTTTTTTTAATAAAATAAATTTAATTATTTTTTAATAGTTCGATTAGTTTGATATTTGAAAAACTTTTTATGATATTTAACATGTGATTTTATCATTCTCTTAATTATATATTTGTCAAATATTTTCAAAGATATACATTTAATTATTTTTATTTTTTTTAAGAATTTTATTTTTTTGTTTATTTTTATCATGTAGAATAATAATTTGATGAATTTTTATTAAATTGTTTTTATTTTTTAGCTCATTATCTAAATGTAATTTTATAAATGTAATTGTATAAAGACCTTCATTTACCATAATATAATAATTTAATGTCATTTTCACACATCTTGTTTATCACCATCAACATATATTAAAATTTAAAAGATGAAATATCTATACTAAATTTTAATTATTGTTAATTTTAATTTTTTTTTTTGTGAGATTTCGTCCAAGTGATGTACTATAATTTTATCAATGGATAAAATAATATATTTCATTAGAATTTCGAGAAAAGAAGTAAAAGGACATTTAAAATAATTTTTTAATTGAATATATATATATATATATATATATATATATATATTAATTTAAAAAAAAATTAACTTTATCAACTTTGTTTCATTAGAGTTTGTAAATTTAATAAATATTTTGGTTATCATTAACTTTTATTTTGTACTTTAATTTAAAATGTATGCAATTATAATTTCTTTTTAAGTATTTGATATTGAAGAAATTAAAATAAGTTTTTTTCATATTAAATATTTGATGATTTCGTATTCTTTTGTCATGATTTTTTATTTTTATTTTTTAAAAATTAATTAATTGGTATTGGAACACTAAGAAAGTGATATGGATACGAGTACAGGTATACCCAATACTTGGTAGGGACGAGAATTAGACAAAGAATTTATACATGTTAAGTATGAGAATGGAGATGAAGATGAAATTTCTCTTTGGTGATGAGTATGATAAAAGAAAACTCGTCCCCACTTTGTTGTCATCCATACTCCCACCTACATTATCTTTTCATCTCGTGTAACACAATTATAATAGATAAAAACCTGGTCCATAAAACAGGATAAGCTAGCACCTTTTAAAAGAAGTAGAAGAACAAACAATTAAATTCTTAAAACATTACATGTACACATCACATTCAATAATACTCAACATCATCTAATGATTTATAATTACTAGAGATGGTAGATCTTACTCTATTTAAGAAACTGATAGGGTAAGATTGTACATCATCCAATGATTTTTTGGCTTGATGTCTAAATAGAGATATGTATGATTGATTATAGATAAGGTAATAATCTTCTGAACTTAAATAAAAAAATAAATGATAAAGGTACATCGATCTCTTTTTGAGAAAAATATAAACTTGATATATCTTTTGTAATTAGTATTATTAAATTTACACAAGCTCTAGATCAGTTTGAACAATAGATGGCAAAAATTTCCATATCTGGGTTTTCGCCAATAAATTTGCGGTAGATAGTTAGTACCCACGAGTATTTATTATTAGCAGGTAGCGGATAACGGGTTCATAAATGAGTCGGGTGCGGGTATCACACTAGTCGTATCCATGCATATATATTACCTACAAAAAATTAAAATAAAAATTTAATTTATATTTTTATTAGTGAAATTTATTTAAAATTAAAATTAATTTATTTTTTATTAGGTTAAATTTAAATAAAATTTAATTTGAATTTGAATTTAATTTAATTTATATTATATATGATATTTATAATTTTATTTTAAAAATTTATAAAATATATTTGTTTTAAATATTTGCGGATATTCATGGATACTCGTGGATTTTAAAATACGCACAAAATTTTTTAAATGGGTATTCGACAAATAGGAGGACGAGTAACAAGTGAACTTTTTTGTTAGAGATCGGGTTGCAGGTAGATTGTACGACCCAAGAAAAATGTAGTAAATAGGGAATCAAGTGGTTTAAGTTTTGGATGTTATTTTTTGCTAATTGGTGTGAAGCTAAGTGTGTCTTAGAATTATAATTTTTATGTTAATTATTTCATGTTATCATTAAAGTGCAACACATGATTTGGTATGTTGATAATTGAGTGGTTTGTGTGTGTTTGATCTTATGAGTGTTTTTGGGTTTTGTTGGAGATATAATATGTGTATGGATGGGTTTGGTTGAATCAAAGGTTGTAAAATATGTGTTTACAATGGTTTGTGATGATGGAATGCATGTATGATGTCTTAAGCATGTTTTCACGTGATTTGGGATTGATACATGGGGGTTGGACCTTAGGTTTTTGTCTAGGAACATTATTATTCGCAAGAATAATCGATTATCTGGGATGATAATCGATTATCCCTTCATGTGTGATGAATTCTGGTGATTTGTTATGTGGAACGACTGAGATTATCTATTATCTTAAGTGATAATCGATTATTACAGGGTAACTTTTGTACATATGTATGTTTCGGGGATAATTGATTATGCCAGAGTATTTTTATTGGAAAATAGTGCGTTTTGATTACAATTGGGCATGGATCAAGCTAGAGGAGCTGTAGAATTTAATGATAATCAGAGAATGTGTTTAGGGTTAGGTTTGACTTATGGTTGAGATTGGAGCATGAGTAAGTGTTGGGGTGTACCTGAGTGTATGGTTGATGAGCATGAGACTAAGGGATAGGTCTACTTTGTTATCAATGAGGAGCATTGATGTCTTGAAGTGATTTTGATGATGATACTCTTAAGGACTTGAAGAATCTTTATTATCAATGTTAAAAGCATTCATTATAGAAATCATTATATAGGAATTATTTTGCATTTGTAAAAAAACTTAGAAGTTTCATATCTAGTGATTCTGTTGGTTGGTACCAGACAAGTCACGCAGCGGAATAAAATAAAGTAATCGGTTTTACGATTGTTAAATATCGGAAAGCGTGTTCGGTCAATTAAAATGGTTCTTTAATTTTCTTGCAAAACTTTTATCGAATAATTGATGTGCAGAAAATGTAAAGAGTGTAGGGAGTAGAAAAATCACACAAATGATTTTTGTACTAGTTCGAATAAAAAGATTTTACGTCCAGTTGTTAATCACTATAAAGAGTGATTAACTATTTCACTAAAAACAGTGTCACATTTACAATAAGAATGAATGGAAAGTTAAGAGTAGCAAAAACCTTCCTTCGCCAAATTAACTGAAAGTATCTTCTTTCGACAAACGAACCGGAAGAATCAGCACTGCTATCGCAACCGGTGTCGTGACGGGACGACGATCCAAAAAAATAAAGAGTTTAGAAAAAGAGATTTGGAGTCGCCACCATAGTTTATTCTGGAAAACTACGAAAAAACCATAAAGAAAGACACGGTGTACGAAAAACAAATTTTGGGTTCGGGAGTCGGTTACGTGTAGGGAAGGTATTAACACCCTACAATGCCTGCCCGAAGGCAGTACCTTTAATTAAATACACGAATACGATGTGGTTTTCAAAGTGCTTAATTTCTCCTAAAAACTAAAACTCTAAAGAGAGCAAAAAAATGTTTTTTTTTTTGTGCCCGATAAGGACTGGCCTTGCTCGTAGGTATTCTCGAAACGAGAAATCAGAGTTACGTAGTTCTAGTTGAAGAATTGTCTATTGTTTTAAAATACTTATAATTTGGTATTTTTATATAAAAAAGAAAAGGGGAATGGTTTGAGCACAAGGCCTACGTGAATGGTCGCACGTGTGCTTTAACCATTTAAAACATATTTGTATTATTTTTGTAAAAAGAAAGGAAAAAGGATTTTGTATTTTTTTTTTTTGTAAAAAGAAGGGAAAAAGGCTTTTTGCACAAGGCATACGCGAACGGTCGCACGTGTGCTTTAACATTTTAAAACAATATTTGTATTATTTTTGTAAAAAGAAGGAAAAAAGGCTTTTAACACAAGGCCTACGCGAACGGTCGCACGTGTGCTTTAAACTTTTAAAATAATATTTGTATTATTTTTGTAAAAATAAAGGAAAAAGGTTTTTAGTACAAGGCCTACGCAAACCGTCGCACGTGTGCTTTAACCTTTTAAAACAATATTTGTATTATTTTTGTAAAAAGAAAGGAAAAAGATTTTTAGCACAAGGCCTACGCGAACAGTCGCACATGTGCTTTAACCTTTTAAAACATATTTGTATTATTTTTTTCAAAAGAAAGGAAAAAAAGGTGTTTAGCACAAGGCCTACGCGAATGGTCGCACGTGTGCTTAAACCAGAAAAATAAAATTTTTATTGATTTTAAAAAGAAGAAAAAGGGTTTTTAGCACAAGGCCGACGCGAATGGTCGCACGTGTGCTTCAACCCTTAAAATAATTTTTGTTAATTTTTTGAATATATATTTTTATTTTCCTATATATTATTAATGTATTTTTAAATAAGTAGATATTAAAAATAAAATAACAAATAAAAATATTAAATAAATAATTAGAATAAAAAACTATAGAGTGTCTAAACCTAATTTATTTCTAATGACAGATTGGGCCTAAGCCCAAGTAGAAAAGGGGTGGCCCAAATGAAAAGAGGTGCGACACAGCGAAAATTGGTGGTGCAGAAGGAAACTGTTCTTTTTTTGTTTTATTATTATTATTATTTGTTTTTGGTTGGGCCAGGCACGCAAGCCCAAAACGCTCTCCTCCTAGGTCAGAAACCCCAAAACTCATAGGTGGACGATGGATGAGTTCAAGAACAGAGTGGCTTGGCCAGAGCGGGCACATGAGAGCAGATCTAGAGCAGCTGAAGCTCCAGGCATGGATGAGGACGATAATGAAGATGATGATGATTTTGAGGATGCTCAAGCTGGTGATGAGTACGACTCAGATGAGGATATGGATTGATATGGCATCTACTGACGGATGCCTGCACTTAGACAGAGATTTTTCTTTTTCTTTTGTACTTTGGATTTGTAGAATAGGTTGAATTTTATTTTTGTGTCTATGCTTGGCTTGTACACTGATTCTGATGAATGGTTTGACTGAATGAAATGTGTGATGAGTCTATTTAATGATGATTGGATGTGGATGATGATTGACTTGTATTGCATGATTGATATCCAGTTGGAAAATTCACTAGTTATGTGAACATATGTGTGATGATTTATGATTGTGATTTTAATGCTAAGCAGGGTGTATGAATTGATGATGTTTGAGGAAGCATGTTATGTGAGGTATTGAGCTTCAGAGTATTCATTGTTATATGTATTTATTCACAGGAAAGCATGAATGATATTGCCTAAGTCTTGATGATTGATTGAATTGCATGTGTATGTCATATGATCAAGGCCATTTTTTTTTGAAGCCCTTACTTAGCCAAATTTTTTACCTAAAAGTGATTGAAATTTTATACCCTTTTTGAACCTTGGCCCTAAACAGGATGAAAACCCTTGTGTTGAATTTATTTACTTTGAATTGGGTTGATAATTGTAAGTACATTAAAGGTTCAAGTTTGGGGTTGTGGGGGAATATTTGAATGGCAAAAATAAAGGCATTGAGCTCAAATATTGAAAAAGAAAAATGCATGAGAAAAGAAAAAATTCATGAAAGATGAGCTTAGTGTAAAAATAAAAGAAAAAGGGAAGAAGTTGGGAAAAAGTGAGATTGGTTAAGAAAAAGAGTTGAACTTGAACCTTGAATGCTAAATGAGCTCTCTTGATTCAAAGATTTTGTGATCCAGAAAAACCAATTTTTCTTGATAGCCCAACCTCATTACAAGCCTTGGAAAGTCCTTGTGATGACATTTGCATGTGAAGATGTTGATTGTATTAGATGAAGGGCAATTTTGTTTCATGTGACATGTGAATAAATAGAGAGTGGAGTGACCTCTTAAACACTTGAGTGATTGAGTGAAACATGTTCTTGGTAAGAATTGTTGAATTCCATGATTACATCTATGCTTAGTTGATTGATCATTCATGAATATAACATCTGTTGGGAAATATGTGATCATGTGAACTGAAGTGAACTGAAAGCATGCATGCATCTTGATTTGATTCCACTGAAAATCGGAGTTGAGTAGTTCTTGTCATAAGCAAAGTGAACTTTGGGATTATTGAACTATTTGATGAAAAAGTGGAAAGCCAAGTTTTGTTTTGTTTTGCTTGAGGACAAGCAAATTTCTAAGTTTGGGGTTGTGATAACGGTTGAAAAACCATTATTTTCATACTTAATTTTGATACTAAAGCACACCCTTTATACTTAGAATGAGCTTAAAATCAAGTAAAATACTTAGTTGAGTCATGTGAGAGTCAAAAGTTGGTTTTAGAGATATTATGCTTGTTTTTACATTGTTTTGCAGGGTTTTGAGATAAATTGAAGATGGAAGTAAAGCAAGGTGGATTTGGACTCGTGAAAGATGAAGAAAAAGGATGAAAAGAAGAGTTGGCAAACCGCTGAGAGCTAGAATGGACTGCTGAGCGTCCAGGGCGATTAGAGGCAAACCGCCCAGCGGTCAGTTGTACCGCTGGCCGGTGGCGCGATTAAGGGGTAAACCGCTGGGCGATTTATTTAGCCGCTGGGCGGTTGTCTGTTTTTACCATTTTTATTTGGCTTCGATTTTGTTATCTTTTAGGCCTATATATAGCCCCAATGCGATTCAAAACTCATTCTTTTGGCAGAGAGAAACGTCCAGAGCCATTTCACACACCTTGGAGGAGATTTCTTGGATGCTTAGGCTCAACTTTATCAAACCTAGGGTTTGCTTTTCCATTCTTCCATTATATTTCATCTAGTTTCACCATGATTATGGTGAACTAAACCCTAGGTTGTTGGGGAACAATGTAATCTTTTGAAACTCTCATATATCCAAATTCTTATTTACTTTATATGCTTGCATATGCTTGATTTATCAATTGTTGGGTTCTTTACCTGTATTTAATGCTTTTACCGTTTAACTCATTCGGTAGATGTTGTTTGTCTTTATTGATACGGGGATGTACAGTAATGTCATGAACTGGGAAGAATTCCTTGATTATGCTAATACCGCCTAGGGATAGGGGTAGGACGATCAATTGTATTTTGCTTCCGTTTATAATGCATTATTAGTTACTAGGGGAGGCTAGGGATAGCAAGCCGGTAAGTAATAGGCTCTTTTCACCAAGGGATTAGGTTAAGGGTAGACCAAGAAAGTTTGCATGGCAATATGATAAATAAGAAAAAGTAAATAAGGAGAGTAGATATATGAGGGTGGATAAGATGAAATTGTAAACCCCAACAACTCCATTCATCCATATTTTCTTTAAGCCAATTGAATCACTGCATTTGCATGTTTACTTTTGATTTGCATTTAACCATTCCAATTCATTTCTTTTCTCAAGTCTCAAGCGATTAGTTTAATCGAAAGATTAGGCCTTAAGAGTCCTTTGGGAAGAACGATATTGGGTTTACCAATTATATTACTTGATACGATCTGGTACACTTGCCACAGTGTTAACAATGGCTTTGGTGTATGGTCTTCTAATCTCCACCACTCCACCTTCTTTAATCTTGTTCACAATCCACTATCTATTCTTGAATCTTACTTGTGAACCACGTGGAAGTGTTATATCCTCTGAGTGGATTATTCCTCCTTTATCAACCTCTGCATCTTTAGGTACCTGTACAACATTACAACTGTCCGTATTAGTACCTGTTGTGCTATCTTCGGATGCAGCTTCCCTTCTGTACTTTTTATGTTTGGCTCTCTTTTTAAATCTAACATTATTTTCTCGAGAGCCATTATACAACGACACATTCTCTTTATCTCTCATCATGATTCTTCCATCATAGACACTAATAAGCATCCTTGAAGTCGCCATGAAAGGTCTTCCAAGAATCACTGGAATCCTCTCATCATTTTCCATGCCCATGACTATAAAGTCCACCAAGAATTCCAATTGTTCAACACGCACAATCACATTCTCCACCATACCAAGCGGCTTTTTAGTGGACCCATCCACCACCGTCACATTAAGATTAGACAGTTTTAACACTAGCCCTCCAATTTCCTTCAAGAAGCGCTTAGGCATCATGTTAATGCTAGATCCAGAATCTATCATAGCTCCTCCTACATCAACATCATTCACAATACATGAAAGAGTCAAACATCCTAGATCCTTTATCTTGGGCAGATGAATTTTCTTCTGAGGTTTAATAACAGGTTCCTGTTTCTATTCATCAAGATCTATCACATCTCCAAGATAATATTTTATTCTCTCAGAGTACATAGGAATCTGCTTAATCACTGAAGGCACCATAGTCACTTGGTTAAAACTTTCTCTAAATTGCCCATTGTGACTCCCTCTTTCCTCATTTTCTCTCCTTTCTTCCTCATTTTCATTTTTTTTTCAACCCTCTCCTCTTCTTTCTCTTCCTCACCGTTCTTAATCTCGTCATTTTCACTCATCTCTTCATCTCACTCCTCACTACTTTCTACCTTAATAACTTCCTCTTCTAATTTTCTTTTTCTCCTTGTTACAATAACCTTGCACTCCTCTTTAGGGTTAACATCAGTATTAGCCCTAAACTGGTTTCTCTCTGCAGTTTCCACCCTCTTTGACAGTTGACCAATTTGCATCTCCAAAGATCTGAAACTGGCTTGGTCACTTGCATGTTGAGACTCATAAACCTTCAAAAATTTATCAAATCTATCATTAAGGCTTCTGATAGTCTCTGTCAAATGATTAACCTGTTGCCACAAGGGTGATGGTTGCTGCGATCGGAAGCCTCCTGTTTGCCCAGATGGGTTATTCTGAGTTTTCCCAATACTAAGATGGTTTTTCCAACCTTGGCTAGAGTTGCCTTAGCTAGAATTCCCTTGCTTATACTGGAACTGGTTCCCCATATAATTTTCCTCCTGTTACATCTCCTCTAGCATAACACATTGACCATTTATATGGTCACCACCACAGAAATCACAAAGTTGTTGAGCTTGGGAGACATTCCTAATTTCCTTTGGAAGTTGTGAAAGAATCTTCGTCAAATTATCTAACTTTTAAGTCAGAAGATGATTCTGAGCTACCATAGCATCATCTGCAGGCAAATGCAAAACTCCCTTCTTCTGCACTAGTACACTCCTTTCACTGTAAGTTTCCTGCTCATTCGCGGCCATACTCTCAATCAAGTCATAGGCTTGGACTTTCTCTTTATGTCACCTCCTGCTGAGGAGTCCAACATCATCTTCGACTGTGTATTCAAGCCTCCTAGGCAAGCAAGAACTAACGTTGTCTTGTCAAACCCATGAACTGGCGTCTCCCTCAATAAGCCTTTAAACCTATCCCATGCTTTCCCGAGAGTTTCTTCCATGCCCTGTTTAAATGATGAAATTTCCAACCTTCCCTGGGTGACTTTGGACTGTGGAAAATATTTATTGACAAATTTGGTTACCACAGTTTCCCACATAGTGAATGTTCCTTCTGGAAAAGAATTTAACCATGTCTTAGCATTGCCTCCTAGTGAGAATGGAAACAAGCTAAGCTTTACTCGTTCATCTGATACTCCAGTCATCTTCACAGTATTACAAATTTCACTAAATGTTGTCAAATGATCATACGGATTCTCATTAGACAAACCATGAAATTGGTTGCTTTGTACCAGATGGATTAACGCAGGATTCATCACCATGTTGGTTGTATTGTCAGTTGGCATGGCTATGCTGTTAAAGTGGAAAGGGCCAACAACATTAGATTGATCCGCTAGAGTGCGTCACTCAGGAGGTTGCTCGGCTGCCATCTCCTCTGATCTTTGTTCTGGTGAAGGTAATATTAGTCTCTCAGGAGAAGGAAACAAATCCCTAGATGAGCATCTGACTCTCCTTCCCTTTGTATCACTTAAGCCTTCAAGAAGAGGTTGCGTGTTTTTCTTGCTCCTAGTATGTCTAGTCTCCTGCATACACAAGAAACAGAAACCCTAGTAGCACTTTTATATAAAATAAAAACAAAAACAAAAACAAAATATATACAGACAAGTCAAATTAAATTAATTTACACTACTATGTAAGTTAAACCATGAGTCCTCGGCAACGATGCCAATAACTTGTTAAACCCCTGACAAGTGTACCAGATCGTATCAAGTAATAATAGATGGTAAGACGAAATATCGTTCTCCCAAAGGACTCTTAGGCCTTAACTTTCATGTAAAGAGATCGCATAAGACTTGAGAAAGAATTAAATTTAGGTTTTTGAATGCAAGACCAAAATAAACATGCAAAATTCAGTGAATCAATTGGCTAGAAGAAACTATGGATAAATGGACTTGTTGGGGTTTACAACTTCATCTTATCCACCCTCTTATATCTACTCTTCTTATTTAATTCGCCTATTTATCATATTGTCATGCAAACTTTCTTGGTCTACCCTACACCCAATCTCTTGGCGAATAGAGCCTATTACTAATTATTGGCTTGCTATCTCTAGCCTCCCCTAGTAACTAATAATGCATGATAAACGGAAGCAAAATACAATTGATAATATAGGCATATGCGAGCATATGAATAAAATAAGAATTTCAATATAAGAGAGTTTCAAAAGATTACATTGTTCCCCAACAACAAAGGGTTTAGTTCACCATAGACATGGTGAACTAGATGGAATTAAATGAAAGTATGGAAGAATAAACCCTAAATTAGGTAGATTGGAGCCTAAGCATCCAAGGAACCGCCTCCAAGGAAGAATAAACCCTAAATTTGGTAGATTGGATGCTTAGCGGTTTGCCTCTATTCGCAAAACCGCGCAGCGGTCCAATACACCGCTCAACGGTGGCTCTCTAATCACACAAGACGCTCAGCGGTGCCGCTCAAGCGAGAAACAGTGATCTCACCCACGAAATTGGCGCTCAGCGCTAGAATTAGCGTTGAGCGGTGCACTTAGCCCTTCTTTTCATCCCTTTTCTCCTTCTTTCATGAGTCTAAGTCCTCCCTTCTTTACTTCCACGTCAATTCTCATCAAAATCCTGCAAAACAATGCAAAACAAGCATAATATCTCTAAAAACAGCTTTTGACTCTCATGTGACTCAACTAAGTGTTTTACTTGAGTCTTAAGCTCATTCTAAGCCATAAAGGGTGTGTTTTAGTATCAAATTTAAGTATAGAAATAACGGTTTTCCAACCGTTACCAATGATTGAATGAGGTGTAACAACCTCGTGGAGGATGTAACAACCTTATGGATGATTCAATGAATGAGAGTGATCATTAGGTTCAGCAATTGTTGTACAGAGTGGTGCTATCTTAGAAGAAAAAGTTGGATTCAAATTTTGAAATGTTGGTAAATACTGAGCCAAACATTGAAGAGATCTAGGAGCAAAGGTTGTACTAAACTTTTCCACAACTTCTCTTTCCCCTTAAGGATTTTTCAAACAATTTTACTTGTTTCTTTTGAGATGCATGAAGTAATTTCATGAGGGTGCATGAATGCACAAACACCTGAGACCCTTATTCCGCTCTTTTCTTTGGATTTCGCTTTCTCTTTCTTCATTTTTTCTTTCTTTTTGTTCTTTTTTTTTGTTTTTTTGTTTTTTTTGAAAATTCCATGCTTGGAATCCGTTGTCAATATCGTCGCCAAACTCGATGTACATTCAAAATGTATTCATTGAAAGTAATGTCAAGAGACCATGAGTCCTCTGATGAGAAGGAAAAGAGCGTAACCAAGGGTTCAAATTCCCTTTAACGCTTTTTGCAATCAAAACTAGCTTGAACCCGAGAAGGTATGGGAAATAGGGACTTCAGGCAAATGGCTAAATGATTATCTCTGAGCAATATTAACATTTGTGTGTCCCTCATCTGGGGAGGGACTGCTGTTAAAATGCTGGGCGCACAGGACAGCCCCAAATTCGCGCAGTAAGTGTGCTTTGGAGAGGTGGAAAGGTTTGGGTAGGAAGGATTGCCCCTCTTTGGCGATCCTCGGTTGAAGGGGAGACTTCACATCTTTTTATCTATTCTTTTTCGATGCTTTCTTCTTTTCCCCTTTTTTTTCCAGTGATTGTGTCATTCTCCACATCATTTCGTTCCAAAATTAAATTCGTGAGAGAGATCAGGACAAACATTCTTCAGTCGGCGTGGACTTTAATTGGCTTGTATCGTGGCTAAAAGGCAAAGGGTTATGAAAGAAAATGGATAATGAAGGCCCAAGTAAATGCTTAAGGATTAAATCATTTTAACAAGAATCATTTGCAAGATGTCAAGTCAACTGTCTCTAGGAATTTGGAACTTCGAACATCCTTTTATTTTTTCATTGTTTGTATTTTTTTTTCCGTTTTTCTTTTCTTTCCCTTTTTGGGTTGTTTGAAACTTTATTTCTTCATTTTTTTTCAGAAATTTTCTCGATTTTGGATGCTCTTGATGTACCCTTTAGGTTGACATCGATATGCTAATGATTCTTGTCGATGGTGATGAAAACAATTATAATTTATGGCTCAAAAGGGGTTCAATTGGATAAACTTCTTTTATTATTTGGGTGAAGGAACAAAATAGCCACACGTCACTCTAAAGCTTGCTTACCTTTCTTTCTCACGATCTTAACCCTGAGACGAAACTCGGTAGCAATTGACACATCAACTTCAGTTTTCTTTCTTCCTTTTTTTAACGATGAAAACTGCCCAGTATTATATTCAAGACAATCCTTGTTTTAAAGGGGAAACAAAAAGCTTAAGGGTTCAAGTAATATGAATGCAGATGCTTTATCAGGAAAAAGAACACTGTTTATCGCGAAACATTGAATCAGGAAAAGACTCAACACCAGTGTTTTTCAAATCTTTGTTTGCTTTTGCTTTTCGAAATTACTATACCCTTGACAACTTTATTGACAACGAATTCAACATGTGTCTTTTCTTTTTTCGCTTTTTTTTGTTTTTCACGACATCCTCCAGGACCGAGCTTGCCGACCGAATATACCCGTGATGCTTTTATTGACTTCTGTTGAGTCTAATGAAAATGGAAATACAACTACCAGCTATCACAGCCCTAGCTCAGTATTATGACTCTCCGCTAAGATGTTTCACCTTTCAAGACTTCCAGCTAGCACCGACTATAGAAGAATTTAAGCACATCTTGGGCTTGCCATTAGAGGGTACCATGCCGTATCAGCACTTGGAGCATCACACCTCCATTCCTACCATCGTTGCCATAATGAAATTGCATCCCAAACAACTAGAAGACAGGTTGGTAACGAGGAATCAAGTACGTGGACTAACACAAGGGTATCTTGAACAATATTTGCAACATCTGGCTGATAAGGAAGAGTGGGAGACTTTCATGCATGTGTTAGCCCTCACCGTGTATGGCATTGTCTTGTTTCCCAAAATAGAAGACTTTGTGGATTACACGGCTATTGATGTCTTCGTGGCAAGAAAGACGAGATCAGAGAATCCTGTAACAACAGTCCTCGCAGATGTGTATGGGACTATGAGTTTTTGCCATGAGAGAAAAGGAAAGAAAATCCTTTGTTGTTTGTCGGCGTTGTATGCATGGATAACTGCGCGCATGTTTAAAGGGGCGGTTGATGTTAGGAGTCCGCCTGAAGATTTGTCGCACCAAGGGCTTAAAGACAAAGAAGGCAATGAGTAGGCCCAATTCTTTGCTGGTTTGAATGGAGGGAAAGTAAAATGGCGTCTTCCTTGGCTTGGGATTAAACCGTTTATCCAACATTGTGGCATTTTTCCTAATGTACCTCTCATAAGTTCTCGATATTGTATCAATTACCTGGAACGACATCCTCTAGGACCGAGCTCGCCGACCGAATATACCCGTGATGCTTTTATTGACATTCGTTCAATTATTTTCATTTTCATTTTCCTTTATTTTCCTAACAGCTGAGACATGCAATATTTCAGAAAGTATACAAACAAAAATTAAAAGTGAGAATATGCGGTATTTATTGAATGGAATAACACAGAGTACAACAAGCTTTAAAGACAATGTCAATATCCCTTAACAACATCCCTTATCACCGAATCATCATGCGTAAAACTTTTTGACCGCATCAGAATTAACCAGTAACGGTAATTCCTCCTCATCCATCCTTGTGAGAATTAGTGCCCCACCAAAGAATGCTTTCTTCACCACGAACAACCCCTCATAATTTGGAGTCCACTTGCCTCTTTGATCCTTTTGAATGGGCAAAATCTTCTTTAACACCAACTTGCCTTCATGAAACTCTCGTGGGTGCACCCTTTTGCCAAATGCTTTTTTCATTCTTCTTTGATACAGCTGTCCATGACACACTGCTGTTAACCTTTTTTCCTCGATGAGATTGAGTTGGTCGAATCGAGCTTGAACCCGCTCAGCTTCCTCTAACTGAGTTTCCATTAACACCCGTAAGGATGGGATCTCCACCTCAAATGGAAGTACTGCTTCCATTCCATACACAAGCTAGAAAAGTGTTTCCCCGGTTGATGTTCGCACATATGTGCGATATCCATGTAAAGCGAAAGGAAGCATTTCGTGCTAATCTTTGTAGGTGACCACCATCTTTTGCACAATCTTCTTGATATTCTTGTTAGTAGCCTCTACTGCCCCATTCATCTTTGGACGGTAAGGAGAAGAATTATGATGGTGAACTTTGAATTCCTCACATAACTCTGGCATCATCTTGTTGTTCAGGTTGGTGGCATTGTTAGTGATGATCTTGTTGGGTAGCCCATACCTACAGATAAACTCCTTTTTTATGAATCTGGTCACCACCTTTCTAGTCACGTTGCGTAAGAAGCAACCTCAACCCATTTGGTGAAATAGTCGATTGCGACTAGTATGAAGCGATTTCCATTTGACGCCTTTGGCTCTATAGGTCCGATGACATCTATTCCCCACATCGAAAATGGCCATGGTGCAGACAACATGTTCAAGGTCGTAGGTGGCAATTTGATATTATCGGCATACATCTGACACTTCTCACACTTTCTCACATGTGTGCAGCAATCATTTTCCATGGTCAACCAGAAGAAACCAGCTCTCAAGATCTTCCTTGCCATTGAATGCCCATTCATGTGTGTGTCAAATGTACCTTCGTGCACTTCTTTCAATATCAGCTTGGCTTCCTTTGCATCCACACATCTAAGGAGAACCATGTCATGGTTTCTCTTGTATAAAACATCCCCACTTAAGATAAAACAGCCAACCAACCTCCTTAGCAACCTTTTATCATTTTCAGACGCCTTCTCGGGTTTTAAGATAACGCTTGATATCAAAATACCAAGGTTTACCGTTTAACTCCTCCTCGATGAAATGGCAATAAGCTGGCTCTACATGTTTCTTCATTTCAATCATTGGTAATTTTGCATCTTGATCTACCTCAAACATTGACGACAAGGTAGCCAGCGCATTAGCTAATTGATTATCTTCTTGCGGTATATGGTTAAATGTGATGGAGTCGAAATACTCCATTAATCCCCTGATGTAAGCTTGGTAGGGAATTAATTTTGTATCCGTAGTTTCCCATTCTCTTTTCAACTAGTGGATGACCAAAGCTGAATCTCCATATACATCCAGAACTTTTGCCTTAGATTGAATACCCATAGCACAGGCTTGCCGTCATTGGTATATACTGATGCTCTGGACAGATAAGCACCGCCCCTATTCCGTGTCCCATCACATTCGAGGCTCCATCGAATAATACTATCCATGCTTTTTCATTTCGGTCTTCTTTGTTCTCTTCAAATAGAGCCATGATATCTTAATCGGGAAATTCAGGTTGCATTGGTTGATAATCACAGAGGGGTTGATGAGCCAGATATTCGGCTAGCGCGCTACCTTTGATAGATTTTTGAGTGACATATACGATGTCGTATTCTGACAATAGCATCTGCCACCGAGCTATCCTTCCAGTGAGAGCAGGATTTTCGAAAATATACTTGATGGGATCCATCTTGGATATTAACCAGGTAGAGTGACTCAACATGTATTGCCTTAATCCATGGGCAGCCCATGGCAATGCGCAACAAGTCTGCTCTTATAACGAATATCGTTGTTCGCAGTCTGTGAATTTCTTGCTCAAGTAATATATAGCATGTTCTCTTTTCCCAGTTTCATCGTGCTCACCCAATACGCATCCCATTGACTTTTCCAGTACAATCAAATACAAAATGAGTGGTCTTCCTAGTTCAGGTGGACGCAATACCGGAGGGTCTTGCAGGTATTTATTGACTTTTTCAAAAGCGGCCTGACAATCCTCATTCCAAACCACAGGCTGATTCTTTCGTAATAACTTGAACAATGGTTCGCAAGTAGTAGTTAATTGGGAGATGAATCTAGCAATGTAGTTCAATCTACCCAGAAAACCTCGAACCTCCTTTTCTGTTCTAGCGTAGGCATTTTCATTATCGCCCGCACTTTGTCAGGATCAACCTCTATCCCCTTTTGGCTGACAATAAAGCCCAACAATTTCCCGGATTTCACTCCAAACGTGCATTTGGCGGGGTTTAACCTGAGTTTATACTTTCTTAATCTCTCAAATAATTTTCTCAAGTTGAGAATGTGCTCTTCTTCCGACTCAGACTTCGCAATCATGTCATCCACATAACCTTCAATCTCCTTGTGCATCATATCATGAAAGAGTGCCACCATCGCTCTTTGATACGTTGCCCCAACATTCTTGAGCCCAAAAGACATCACCTTATAACAAAATGTTCCCCACAACGTGATAAAGGTCGTATTTTCCATATCCTCAAGCGCCATCTTGATTTGATTATACCCCGAGCAACCATCCATGAATGAAAACAACGAAAACTTGGTCGTATTATCAACTAGAGTGTCGATGTGTTGTAACAGGAAATTATCCCTTGGACTTGCACGATTCAAATCACGATAATCAACGCATCTTCGAACTTTACCATCCTTCTTAGGCACCGGTACAATATTTGCTACCCATTGTGGGTATCTCACAACAGCCAGGAACCCTGCATCGAACTGTTTCTGCACCTCTCCCTTGATCTTCAAGGACATTTCTGGCTTCATTCTTCTTAGCTTTTGCTTGACTGATAACGGTTGAAAAACCGTTATTTTCATACTTAATTTTGATATCAAATGCACCCTTGTTGACTTAGAAACTTGTTTGGAATCATGATTTTTCTTTAGTTTTGTGAATAAAAGAGTTGAAGACATGTTTTATGATTTTATCATTAAATTCCCTTGATTTTGTAGGTTTTTGGAATGAATTGAAAGAAAGGTTGAAGTATCAAAGGGTTGCGGTGCAGAAAAGTCAAATACAATGCAGAAAAGTCAACCATCAACCAGAAATGTCAACCAGCCAACCAGAATGTTGACCAGAGCGTTGAGCGGCGGTTTTGGGCGCTAAGCGGCTCTTTTGGGTGCTATTCGGTGGCGTTGACCGCTAGTTTTGCCTGTTTTTCACTGTTTTTTGCCTAGGGGGACCGTTGAGCGGTCCTGCGATTATGAGGCAAACCGCTGAGCACCATTTTTGAGCTTTAAGCGCTGGGGACGTGGGCTTGGACCTGTTTTCTGTTATTTTTATGATCTGTTTGGGCTTGGACTTATTTTCTGTTATTTTTATTTCCTATTTAAAGGCCAGAACGTCTTAGGGTTTGTATCTCTTTCTGACACTTTTCACCGCTTTGGGGTAGATTTGGAGGTGGTGAGAACTCTCCTTTTCTCTTTTTAGGGTTTCTATCTCTTTCATTCTATTATTCACTTAGTTTCTCCATGACGATGAAGAACTAATCTTATTTGTTGTTGGGAGAGATGTAACCTCTAAACTCTCTTATATTGAAATTCTTGTTTTATTCATATGTTTCATATGCTTATATTATCAATTGTTGGTATCTTATCTGTATTTAATGCTTTTATCGTTTAACTCATTCGGTAAAAAGATATTTGCCTTTGTTGATGCGGAGACGTACGAGAAATTCATGAACTGATAGGAAATTCCTTGATTAAGCAATACTGCCTAGAGATAGGGGTAGGACGATCAATTGTATTTTGCTTCTGTAATTAATGCATTGCTAATTACTTAGGGAGACTAGAGATAGTAAACTAGTAGTTAGTAATAGGCTCTTCTCGCCGAAAGATCGGGTTTAGGGTAGGCAAAGAAAGTTTGCATGACAATTAGATAATAAAGCGAATTTAATAAGAAAAGTAGATATATGAGAGTGATTGGGTGAAATCTGAACCCTAGCAACAAACCCATCTTATATTATCAACATCATCCATCCACTTTTGTGTTTAACCTCAATTGATCAAATTGCATTAATGTTTATTTTTGCGTACTTTATATTTAAAAATCCCAAAATATTGTTCTTATAGTCTTGATTGGTAAGCAAAAACACAACAGTTTAGTGCCTTGAGTCTCTTGGGAAAACGATACTTGGACTTACCATTTATGATTACTTGATACTATCTCGTACACTTGCTAGGGGTTTAACACGATTTTGGCGCCGTTGCCGGGGACTCTGGTATAACTATCTATCTTTCTATTTTTTTTTCTTTTTGTTTTTATCTTTATATAAAAAAAAACGAAAAAACAAAAAAAATACCTTTTTCTGTTTTTATTCTTCTGTTTTTATCTTTCTGTTTTTTTTTTTAAAAAAGATAATCTTTTTCTTTTTTTATCTTTCTATTTTTATCTTTATTTAAAAAAAATGAAAATAAAATAATATCTTCTCCTCATTCTTCTCCTTATCTTGTCATCTTCTATTTTTCTATTTATTTTCCTTTCTATTTTATTTGTTTATCTTTCTAGCTTTATCTTTCTAAAAAAATGAAAATTAAAAAAGAAAAATAATATCTTTTATTTTAATTTTTTTTTAAAAAGAAAAAAAAAATATATCTTTTACTGTTTTTATTTTTTGGGCTAATTATGTGCTCTAGTGCAGTGTTCTTTAATTTGTGCAGGATAAGATTTGTATCAGGAGCACAAGATCATCAGGAGGCAGATAAGGAAGGAGAACTGGTGCACCAACACCTTGATGTGAAAAGTGATGATCCCAAACCTGGCACACCAAGTGATATTTTAGAATAGGTTATGGGTTGTCAAGACTATCAAAGCAAACAGAATTCTGAAGATTGAGGATCCTTAGAGTTGGTGACAAGAAAATTCTCGAGATGTTTTTGGTGTCAAGGAGGAAGGAAGAACGCCAACAGAAAATTTCAACACCTACTGATGGGTGTTTGGGCTTTACCGGGTCAAGCTAATGACGTTAAAAGAGCGCTTGCTGGGAGGCAACCCAGTTTCTAACTTTTTCTTTTTAATTGAATTATTTGTGTGGTGTGGATTTGATTTTTTTTTTTGTTTGAGTTTTTTTAGGTTAAATGCTTCTTCTGATGGCAGTGATGATACCATTTACTCATGGATGCTTTTACAACATCTACTGATGGATGTTGCTATAAAAGAGGAAGATGAATAGACATCTACTGATGGATGTCACTGACAACATTTACTGATGAATGCTACTCGGATAGTATCTACTGAGGGATGCTAGAAGATTTAGGTATCTACTGAAGGATACCAGGAAAATACACCTACTGATAGGTGATGATAAGGTTTGCACCTACTGATGGGTGCTAGAAAGGTTTGGGTCAGGCTCGTGATGTTAAACAAGCGCTACCTGGGAGGCAACCTAGTTGATTGATTGATTTATTTTTTTTGCATGTTTTAATTCTTGTTCTAGTCGCATATGCGAGATAAGTGATTGAGAATTGTATAAAAATTAAATTTTGAAAGTTGAATTTGAAGGTTTAAACGGGTAAAATATTTTAAACAGAAAAAAAAAGAGGGGTGTAAATTGCGCACACCACTGGGCGGTGGCGTTGCTGAGGGGTATATGTGTTTTAAAAAGATTATTTGATTTTTTTATCCCTCAGATTCGCCCAAGCACTCTTTACCAAACCCATAACCTCTCTTTCACTTTCAAACACTTTTCCAAAGTTTTCCCATCACTTCTCCTACCATCCTCTCTCTTGAAAACCCAATTTTTATCAATTTTTCCATCCAAGTTTGGGGTTTTGTGAGAGCACAGTTCTTTGGGGTTGCTTCCTCCATATTCATTGGAAAAAATTTTGTGTTCTACTAACGCTTAATGAGATTTCTTATGGTTTTGTGAATTGTACTTGATGCAGGGATGACATCCTCATCAGGAAAGAGGATCAAGAGTGTGGGGAACAAAAGGAAGGAATCAGAGTTGGAGCAGTTGAAGCTCCAGCTATGGTGGAAGATGATGAGGAGTATTCACAACATCTACTGATGGATGCTATCTACACTAGAGCAGGATTTATTTTATATCTTTTGTTTTTGTATTTTGAACTTATTTGCTTATGTTAAGTAGTATAGGATGGATGAACTTGGTTGGAAACTATATCTGATGCAGTGGTTTGATATTGATAATTTTGCATGATGGGTATTGCTTGATAATGCTTTGATATTGATGATGTTGAGATTGCACAATATGCTGATATACAGGAGGTAATTCACAAGCTATGTGAACAGATGCATGATGATGTTGTGATTGTGATTATGATGCTAAGCAGGATGTTTATCTAGAATATATGGAATAGTGATTCAGCCTATGAGTGAGGTTTTAAACTCCAGAGTCTTTGTTGAAATATTTGCTATCAATGTGAAAGCATGAATGATTTTTCCTGAGTTTCTATGATTGATTGAATTGCATGCATGTGTCCTATGATCAAGGCCGTTTTTGAAAATCCCTTTTCTAGCCAAAAGTTTCGTCCCATATGAAAAAGAACATCTTATGTTCTACCCTTTTGGAACCTAAGCCTTAAACAGGATAAAAACCCTTGCTTTGAAAGTCTTTGCCTTGAGTTAGGTTGAGAAATATTTTGTGGTATTGTTAAAGGTTCAAGTTTGATGTTGTTGGGGGAATTGGAAAAGAAAAGAAAAGTTAAGCATTGAGCTTCTGAGTTGAAAAGAAAATGCATGAGAAAAGATGAAAAAGATAGAAAAACCAAAGCATGAAAGAAAAGCTCAATGTGAAGAAAAAGGAAAGTTAGGAATGAGTAAGATTGGTAAAAAGAGAGTTTATGCTTGAACCATGATTGTGTGAATAGCTCTCTTAACTCAAGGATTTTATGATCTAGAAAAACCAATTTTTCTTGTTAGCCCAAACCACATTATAAGCCTTGAAAAAGTCCTTGTGATGACATGTGTGTGTGAGAATGTTGATTGTGGTAAATGAAAGGCAATTTTGTTCTATGTGACATGTAGATAGTAGAGGGACGGAGTGACCTTTATACACCTTTGAGTGAAACACTTTTGAGTGCTTGAGTTAAACATTTTTTAGTGCTTGAGCGTAACACCTTATCTGATGAGGAATGATTCCATGAATTCATGATTATATTTATGCTTAGCTAATTGATCATTCATGAGAATAACATATGTTGGAAGATTATGTGATTATGTGAACACCATGATGAGCAATTTGAATCAAAGCATGTGCACATCTTGACTGAATTTTATTGATAAGCTGATTTGAGTGATTACTTATCTGGAAAGAAATGTTTTGGAATGTGTTGAACCATTATGGTGATTGGTGGAAGATTAAGTTTCATCTTGTTTGCTTGTGGACAAGCAAAGTTTCAAGTTTGGGGTTGTGATAACGGTTGAAAAACCGTTATTTTCATACTTAATTTTGATATCAAATGCACCCTTGTTGACTTAGAAACTTGTTTGGAGTTATGATTTTTCTTTAGTTTTGTGAATAAAAGATTTGAGGACATGTTTTATGATTTTATCATTAAATTCCCTTGATTTTGTAGGTTTTTGGAATGAATTGAAAGAAAGGTTGAAGTATCAAAGGGTTGTAGTGCAGAAAAGTCAAATGGAATGCAGAAAAGTCAACCAGTCAACTAGAAAAGTCAACCAGTCAACCAGAAACTCCTTGATTAAGCAATACTGCCTAGAGATAGGGGTAGGACGATCAATTGTATTTTGCTTCTGTAATTAATGCATTGCTAATTACTTAGGGAGACTAGAGATAGTAAACTAGTAGTTAGTAATAGGCTCTTCTCGCCGAGAGATCGGGTTTAGGGTAGGCAAAGAAAGTTTGCATGACAATTAGATAATAAAGCGAATTTAATAAGAAAAGTAGATATGTAAGAGTGATTGGGTGAAATCTGAACCCTAGCAACAAACACATCTCATATTATCAACATCATGCATCCACTTTTGTGTTTAACCTCAATTGATCAAATTGCATTCATGTTTATTTTTCCGTACTTTATATTTAAAAACCCCAAAATATTGTTCTTAAAGTTTTGATTGGTTAAGCAAAAGCACAACAATTTAGTGCCTTGAGTGTCTTGGGAAAACGATACTTGGACTTACCATTTATTATTACTTGATACGATCTGGTACACTTGTCAGGGGTTTAATATTGACCTGGGAGGCATTCCGGCTTGAGTGGGAGTTTGTGCTGCACGATATCGGTATCCAGACCTGGCATGTCATTGTACGACCAAGCAAACACATATCTAAATTCCTTCAATAGGACACAAAACTTTTCTCTCACCTCTGCTTTGATGCTAGTACCCATCTTCACTTCCTTTATCTCTTTAGACTCTTGTTCCACTAATCTCAACAATTGTGGAGAGGGTTTCGGGTCATCATCACAATAATCTTCCGTATTATTGACAGGGTGTTCAAAATTAGGAATATCGACATGGTTATTTTCAAAACATTCATTGTCATATCTGCATTATTTAAGTTTATGAAAAATAAATAAATAAATGGAAAAATGATGAAGAATGCCAAATTGATGATAAAACACAAACAAACACGATTTGATTATCACGCTGAGCATAAAAACTAAAAACGTCAGTTCGTAAGTCACAAATCCTAAAGCCCCGGGTAAAGCTATAGGATTAGTTAAAACTATTACATCTTATTCAAATTAAGCATCACGGGTAAATCCAGCGTCTCCCAATTGTCGAGTTGTGCATCTGGGGAGCAAGCCCATACGAAACTAGAGCCTTCCAATCCATCTTCATCCTCCACGGCTGCTATCTGGCCAGTGTTAACCCATCCAACACTGCGAAAACTCTCCTTGATATCGCATATATGAATCATTCCCACCTTGGGCTCCCGTCTTTCCACCTGAGCTAGATTGCGCTCTCTCCTCTCTTCTATCAGCCTTTTCCTGTCCTCTTTGGTGGGCTTGTATCTCAGGCCATACCTATTCTTGTTTTTGACGACCTCTAGAGGGAATGCTCGCCCCTGCCCCTGCTTGCTCAAACCTTTCCCGTGCATATAACCTTCTTTCAACATAACTTTGGCCATCATCATAGAACCACGCGACAGATGCGAGTTTACGGGGAATGGCTCCACATAGACATTTCCAACAATCTCCAGAGATTGGAAAGTTGTCTCGAGAGCTTCCTCGGCTGCCTCAATATAGCGCGTGGATGATGGTCCCCTCACGAGGAGATCCTCCTCTCCCGATACTATCACCAACTTATCCCCCACAACATACTTCAGCTTCTGGTGTAGTGTAGAAGGCACAACCCCTGCAGAATGGATCCATGGACGACCCAGCAGACAACTATAGGCTAGGAGAATATCCATTACTTGGAACGTCACTTGAAAAACGCATGGACCGACTTGGACCAGCAGTTCTACTTCCCTCATCACTTCCTTTTTACTACCATCATAGGCTCTCACAATCATAGAGCTTGGCTTCATATGCATTCCATCACAGGGTAGCTTTTCTAATGTTACTTTTGGCATGACATTCAAAGAGGAGCCATTGTCCTCCAAGACACGCACTATAACGTGATCCAGACATTGCACAGAAACATGAAGAGCTTTGTTATGTCCTCTCCCTTTAATAGGTATCTCCTCATTGGTAAAGGTGAGGTAATTATTAGCAACAATGCTGCCAACAATGCCCTCGAACTTGTTTAGAGAAATACCTTGCTCCACATGAGCTTTACTGAGTATCTTGATCAACAACTTTCGGTGGGAAGTGGAATGCATGAGTAATTCTAATAAGGAGATCCGAGCGGGCATGCGATTCAGTTGTTCCACCACCTTATATTCACCCTGTTGTATGAATTTTAGGAACTCACAAGCCTCTTTTTCAGATATTTCCTTTTTCCCCTATTTGTCAAGGGTCTCTTCGGCTTGCACACTCTTCCCCTTCAATAACTCCTTTGCTTTTGCGGCCATTGTTGCTTACTTATCATCGGTTCTTTCTCTTGCCAACTCTGGTGGTGTAAAGATTCGACCGCTTCTCGTCATTCCAACAATGCCCGATATATTTTCAATGGTCAAATCTGCACCTTTTCCTTCATCTAACACAAGTGCCCCATATCTCCAAGGGGCGGCCTTCTCATTTTTGTAAGGAAAGGGGGATGGCACCCGGATGACGACAAATGGTTTTCCTTCAGCTACCGGTGCAGGGGTGGTCCTAGTGAAATGGATCACCAACGGTTCTGGCAAGGTTACATCAGATTCTCCACCAGTTTGTGCAAACACTTCCTCCTCCTTATCCTCGTGGCATACTTGCATCAGATATTTGTCAAGTAGGTCTTGCAGAATATTCTCGAATTCCACACATTCCTCAATAGAGTGCTTGGCATCCGGATGGAGTGCACATGCCATACCCACATCATAGTCGCCCTTCACTAGGCCCACCTTCAACAAAGCTTCAAAAATAAACCTCGTAAAACTCCGGATTTCGCACACATCTCTTATCAGATCATGTTTTTCAACCTCGATGGCATTCGTCGAGGTACTCCCATGCCCGGACAATGGATTAGCCTCGATGCTAGGCTTGTCTTCTTGAAACTTTAACCATCCAGAGTCAATCAGAGCCTGTACTTTATATTTGAAAGCCACGCATCGCTCATAACCCATGGCCTCTGCATCATAACCCCTGGGGTACGGAGGCTATATAGGCTTCATCGAGCAAATGGCAACTAGACCCCTTTTGACTGGTTAGGTAACAACTCTGTGTAAGTCATAGGGATGGGGGTGAAGTTAACAATCTGATTCCTTTTGGAGTTGGTGTTTTGCCCCGCATTCAGATTCGGGCTCGCGTTTGTCCCAACTCTCCAAGCTTCGGTTGGGATACGCTACAGTGGATAATACCCTTGTTGTTGAGGCCTGGTTTGATGAGCAAACGAGGCGTTAGCAACATAGGGAGGTTGTCTTAAGTACGGTCGATAACTAGGAGTGGGAGCTTGACCTCTCCACACAGGCATTACCGATGCTGCATGCACCTGCCCCTCCTTCTTCTTTCCCAGATTGAAGCTGGGTTTTTTGTAGTTTGCAGTCGCGGACGAGCCATACGCAATTTTCCCATTTTTCAACCCGATCTCAATCCTTTCGCCAATTATGATGATATCAGCAAAATTGACAGATACATTCCCCACCATGTGTTCATAAAATGGTGGCTGGATTGTATTTACGAACATCGCCACCATCTCTCTGTCAAACAAAGGCGGCTCAACTTGCGCGACCAACTCTCTGCAGCGTTGGGCATACTCTTTGAAAGTATCTTTGTCTTTCTTAGGCATATTTTGTAGTTGGTTACGGTCTGGTGCATCATGCATGTTGTATACGTACTGTTTCACGAAGGCGTCAGCCAGATCCGCCCAACAACGGATTCGAGATGGCTCTAGGTGTGTGTACCAGTTCAACGCCACCCCAGCCAAACTGTCTTGGAAAACATGGATGAGTAGCTGGTCATCATAAGCATATGCAGCCATCTTTCTACAATACATGGTTAGATGGATTTAAGGGCAAGTACTACCTTTATACTTCTCAAACTCCGGCGCCTTGAACTTATGCGGTATTTTCACGCCAGGAACCAAACTCAATCTGGCAACATCTCCAAACCCATAGCTTTAAACTCCTTCAACACCCTCAATCTCTCCTATAGGATCTCCAGCCTATTTTTAGCTCCAATGAGGCTATTAATTCCCCCAACAACCATGGTGTGCGGTGCTGCCCCGACTGAAGTGTCCTCCTTAGCAACCACATGTGGCATTACGGTTACCCGTGTTCCTTCAACTGTGTTTGTTTCATTCATCCTTGTACTCGCCATGGGAGCCGACATTGAGACAAGTCCCTGAGTGTCAATTGGCGGTACATTAACAGTGGTGGGAAATGAGAATGAGGCGTGCTCTACTTCTGAGTACTCTCCTACAGGCGGAGTGTAACCCAGGGGTAACCCATACAACGGGAAGGAACCGATTGGCCCGCCATGTTGAACATCGGGGGATAAAAGTGGGCATTCCCCTCAACATGTGCAGATGAAGACTCTCCAGTAGTCTTCAGGGATTCAAGAGCCGCCATGATCTGGCCGACCTGGTCTTTCAACTGCTAACATCAACTTTGAGGTATTCCTGCGACTCGTCCCAGCTTTCCATGGCTCTTGAATTAGCTCGAGTCCTGTAGGGATGTCGTGGAAATTTGGCCGTTGTTTTCCTTACTCGTACTGTTTTATTATTTTGATCAATTTAAATTAGATGAAAAAGGAATATGCTAAGCAAAAGAAAACATGATGCATGCTAGTGATAGGGGGAAATCACATGATCACGATGACATTACTGATGGAAATTAACACGAGTAGATACTAAACAAACATCCCATATCTTTCATTTAGAGAAAATTCAATTACATTGCCAAAGGAACAAAATGTAAGCATCTGATATGTACATCATTCCCGAGCTCAGGCTATAAAGGATTTCATTTCGCCTACCAACCATTTACAGTGATTAATAAAAAGTTCTATTTCTGCTGGTGGGCTAGAAAAATGAGTACTTGCTTCGGCGTCTGACAACATTTTGGGGATATCTTCAATCGCTCCATTTGCCAACGCAGCCAATTGGGAGAAACTTTCTTTCCAAAGCTTCACAGTCTTTTCTTGTTCTGTGATGTGGTCTTCCATTCGCTTCACCAAGGCTTGTTGCCTTTCTACAAATTCCATCGACCTCTATCGCTCCTCTTGCTCCTCAATATAACTCTCCACTTCTTGCATCATGGCCCGATGACTCTTTTCTACTTTTCTGCTTTTGTTATCTGCCTCAAACGATGTAGCCATTTCTTTCATCTGATGCCCCACCTTTTCTACCTAAACTTGCTCTTCTCTTAGTCTTTTTAGGGCTTCCAGCTTATCTCTTTTGGCTTCTTCGTAGAGGTGCTTCCACTATTTTCCCTCTTCCAAAGTCGCATTCTTCTCTTTCACTGTCATGGCTAGCTCTTTGCTTGCGGCTACAAGATCCGGCTTTAATTGGAATGTGTAGTCTCTTTTGGCCTTCTGGCTTCTAACCATTTCTTCATAGGCTTGCAACTTATCTTATTTATCATTCCTCATATCCACAAAATCGTTGCGCGCACTCTGCAATTCTTTTTCCAACCTAGCATTCCTCACTTTCAATTTCTCCATCTTCACTTTCAATTGTTTCACCTCTTCACTCCCTAGGTCCGGGGATGGCCTTCACTAGTCGGCTGATCATTGATTGGCTTGAAAGGCAGTTTGACTTCCTTTACTCTCTCTAGAATCCAAGTGTGATAACTAAGCTTGCTATCCATCACTCTAATCCTTAAATCCTTTTCTGCTCGCACAACACCTTCCCTAGTGCTTCTAACTTTCCTCAATATTTTAGTGCAATGCCTGTCCTCAAAGTAGATGAAGAATGCTGTGAGATAGTCTGGTGAAGGTGCCCCCTTCATAGGATGCCCGAATTGCCTTTGAACCAAAACAGGGTTGTAATTGATACAATATTGGGCATCTATGAGAGGAACATTAGGAAAAATGCCACAATGTTGGATAAACGGTTTAATCCCAAGCCAAGGAAGACGCCATTTTACTTTCCCTCCATTCAAACCAGCAAAGAATTGGGCCCCCTCATTGCCTTCTTTGTCTTTGAGCCCTTGGTGCAACAAATCTTCAAGCGGACTCCTAACATCAACTGCCTCTTTAAACATGCGCGCAATCATCCATGCATACAACGCTGACAAACAACAAAGGATTTTCTTCCCTTTTCTCTCATGGCAAAAACTCATAGTCCCATACACATCTGCGCGGACTGTTATTACAGGATTCTCTGATCTCGTCTTTCTTGCCACGATGACATCAATAGCAGTGTAATCCTAAAAGTCTTCTATTTTGGGAAGCAAGACAATGCCATACACGGTGAGGGATAACACATCCATGAAAGTCTCCCACTCTTCCTTATCAGCCAGATGTTGCAGATATTGTTCAAGATACCCTTGTGTTAGTCCACGTGCTTGATTCCTCGTTACCAACCTGTCTTCTAGTTCTTTGGGATGCAATTTCATTATGGAAGCGATGGTAGGAATGGAGGTGTGATGCTCCAAGTGCTGATACAGCGTGGTACCCTCTAATGGCAAGCCCAAGATGTTTTCAAATTCTTCTATAGTCGGTGCTAGCTGGAAGTCTTGAAAGGTGAAACATCTTAGCGGATAGTCATAATACTGAGCTAGGGCTGTGATAGCTAGTAGTTGTATTTCCATTTCCATTAGACACAACAGATTCCCATACTTCTTCTTGAAGGTTTCTTTCTTTATGGTCTTGAGTCTTTTACCTAAGTTTATCAACCCTGTTAAGTTTCCACCATGAATCCTTAGGCGAGGTTTCTTCCTTAAAACTGCAGAATCGATCTGTTGTGTAGCACCAGATCTCGCATCAACTTCCATCTTGTATATGATCAAGTGAATACTTGTGATTTCCCCTAAAACCAGCATGTTACCAAATGATGTATGAACATGATGCATGACAATATAACGAAGTAAAAATAACATGACTAACAAGAAATGCATGCATAGTATGAAGATGAAATGACACTGTTATTCATCTTTTATTTAAAAACAAACAACGTGAGGGTTATAGGAATGCACATTTCTCCCTTTGTGCCCTAATAAAGGTTCGGCGCTTCGGATTGATGGTCAAGTATATGCAATCTCACACGGATGGTTCCCTGAACCTAAAGGTCAATGGTCACTAAAGCTATGGCCCCCTTCATAACATCTCCACAACAGTCGAGTAGTCAACTAGGTGTGAAGACACAAATGAAGAGAACAGACTCTAGTTGGGGTTCTCACGATAGCCAAACAGGAAGTATGTCCCAAGTGGCATCGCTACACAACCCCTCTAATTTTGTGTTGCACTCAGAACCAAGTATAGGGCCTCACTCATGATATGCATAATGTATGTGTGTGAAGGGAGAATGGTATACCCAAACCCTCACCTGCAAAACAACCAGAAAATTGCCACGCAGATATAACATGTTTTCTACCCTAGGGTTCAACATACAACAATTATAAAACACATATGACAACAATTTAAATATGAAAAAGAAAGGGGACAAAAACATAAAGCAAAACCATATCAAATTGCGCATCTAATTAAATGGCCTAAGTCTCTAGCTCTTCCCTAGTGGAGTTGCCATCTGTCGCAACCGGAGTCGCGACGGGACGACGATCCAAAAAAGAAAACGAGTTTAGAAAAAGAGATTTGGAGTCGCCACCATAACTTATTCTTGAAAACTACGGAAAAACCATAAAGAAAGAACCGTCTACGAAAAACAAATTTTGGGTTCGGGAGTCGGTTACGTGTAGGGAAGGTATTAACACCCTACAACGCCTGCCCGAAGGCAGTACCTTTAATTAAATACGCGAATACGATGTGGTTTTCAAAGTGGTTAATTTCCCCTAAAAAATAAAACTCTAAATAGACCAAAAAAATGTTTTTTTTTTTATTTTTTGTGCCCGATAAGGACTGGTCTTGCTACTACGTATTCTTGAAACGAGAAATCAGGGTTACGTAATTCTAGTTGAAGAATTGTCTGTTGTTTTAAAATACTTATAATTTGGTATTTTTATATCAAAAAGAAAAGGGGAAAGGTTTTAGCACAAGGTCTACGTGAATGGTTGCTCGTGTGCTTTAACCTTTTAAAACATATTTGTATTATTTTTGTAAAAAGAAAGGAAAAAGGTTTTTGTATTATTTTTTGTAAAAAGAAGGAAAAAAGGCTTTTAGCACAAGGCCTATGCGAACGGTCGCACGTGTGCTATAACCTCTTAAAACAATATTTGTATTATTTTTGTAAAAATAAAGGAAAAAGGTTTTAGCACAAGGCCTACGCAAACGGTCGCACGTGTGCTTTAACCTTTTAAAACAATATTTGTATTATTTTTGTAAAAAGAAAGGAAAAAGGTTTTTAGCACAAGGCCTACGCGAACGGTCGCACGTGTGCTTTAACCTTTTAAAACATATTTGTATTATTTTTGTGAAAAGAAAGGAAAAAAAGGTTTTTAGCACAAGGCCTACACGAACGGTCGCACATGTTCTTAAACCTTAAAAATAAAATTTTTATTAATTTTAAAAAGAAGAAGAAAAAGGGTTTTCAGCACAAGGCCGACGCGAATGGTTGCACGTGTGCTTAAACCCTTAAAATAATTTTTGTTAATTTTTTGAATATATATTTTTATATTCCTATATATTATTAATGTATTTTAAAATAAGTAGATATTAAAAATAAAATAACAAATAAAAATAATAAATAAATAATTAGAATAAAAAACTATAGAGTGTCTAAACCTAATTTATTTCTAATGATAGATTGGACCTAAGCCCAAGTAGAAGAAGGGTGGTAAAAATTGGAGATCAGGGGTGTGCAAACTTAATCTTTTTCTAATAACAGATTTGGGCCTAGGCCCAAATGAAGATAGGTGCGACATAACCAAAAGTGGGGGTGCAGAAGCAAAATGTTTTTTTTTGGTTTTATTATTATTATTTTTTTCTGTTGGGCCTGGCACCCAAGCCCAAAATGCTCTCCTCCCAGGTCAGAAACCCCAAGGGGTTCTCCTACGCTTCCTCTCATTCCACACTCACACGCTTCTTGGGATCGAGAGTCTCTCTCGAAGAAAACCAAAGTCCTCGAGCTTTCTTCCTCTCACAAGGGCGCGCCACCACTCTCAGCCAGAACCGGCCACCGCGCCAACATTTGCACCAGTCTCAACCTCGCCGGCGACAATAGGTGTCACCGGAACCATCGTCGACCACGTCTTCCGCTTTGCGTCTCTCTCTTAATCGCAACCGCCCAGGATTGGGGCTTTTCCACCATCGAATGCTGCATGCCGCCGCCCCCATACGGTCAGCCACCGCGACGGATGTCCACTCCGGTCAGAGCATCGCCGATCGACCACTGTTGACCCCTGTGTACAGTCATCCCCATCTCATCTCTGCGCGTAAGAAGAAAGCGCCCTCGCCGTTCGATGTGTCCAATCGTCGCCGACGTGAGCTGCTGTCGCAGAACCGCCGGATTCTACACATCGTCATCAGAGTAATATGCGGCATCCCCGGCCAACCAACGAAACCAATAGACGCCGTCGCCTTTACCGATTCCCTCTTCTCCGTTCCTGAAATCATAACCTCCTAGTCAACCACGCCGTTTCACACTACCCCAGCCCTCAATTTTAACTTGATCATTCGATGAGACAGAGATGTTTTAGCAGTGATTCGGAGTTTCTGATTGTGTGCTTGTTTGGGTATTATGTGGGTTTCTGTTACGGTGTTGTGTGCGTTGATTTTGGGCTTCTATTATGATGGCCATGGGCTGATTTTGTGCGTGTTGGTGTGTTGAGAATGATGGTACTATTTTGCTATTCTTTCCTTCTGTTATTCTTCTGGTGGGTATTCAAATTCGTTGTTGATGATTGTGATATGGCGGTGATAGATGGTGTGGAGGAGGTATCGAAAATGATGGAGGAAAAGTGTTGTGTTTGTGTTTTAGTATTGTGTGGAGGAACAGAGCAAGTTGGGTGAGGAACAGAGGGATTGATGAAGCTTGGGAATGTAAGGTTTGGGTTCACAATAGAATAAAGGAGGAAAAGATTGGTTATCAGATAGAAGTTGGAATAGGGCTTTGGGTCGAACAAGTTAGAGGGAGGAGAAAATGTGACGTTGTTAAACCCCTGGCAAGTGTACCAGATCGTATCAAGTAATATAATTGGTAAACCCAATATCGTTCTCCCAGAGGATACAAAGGTCTTATCTTTCATGTAAATCAATATTGTAAGACTTGTAGAGAAAATTTACTTGTGGTTTGAATGCAAAAACAAAAAAGTAAACATGCAAATGCAATTGATTCAATTGGCAAGAAAAAGGTATAGATGAATGGAGTTGTTGGGGTTAAATTTTTCATCTTATCCACTCTCTTATATCTACTCTTCTTATTAAATTCGCTTTATTATCTAATTGTTATGCAAACTTTCTTAGTCTACCTTAAACCCGATCCCTCGGCGAGAAGAGCCTACTACTAGTTAATGGCTTACTATCCCTAGTCTCCCCTAGTAACTAGCAGTGCAAGTACTACAGAAGCAAAATACAATTGATCGTCCTACCCCCCTATCCCTATGTCGTATTTGTTAATCAAGGAATTCTCTATCAGTTCATGACTTCCCCGTACATCCTCGTATCGATAAAGGCAAACATCTATTTATTAAATGAGTTAAATGATAATAGCTTTCAGCATAGATAAAGAACCCAACAATTGATAATAAGCATATGCAAGCATAAGAATAAAACAAGAATTTCAATATAAGAGAGTTTCAAAAGATTACATTGTTCCCCAACAACAAATGGTTTAGTTCACCATTGACATGATGAAACTAGATGAAATACAATGAAAGAATGGAAAAGCAAACCCTAGATATGATAAATTAGAGCCTAAGCATCCAAGAAATCTTCTCCAAGGAATGCAGAACAGCTCTGGACCTCTTCTTCTGCCAAAAGAATAATATTTGAATCGCACTTGGGCTATAGATAGGGCATAAAAGTAACAGAATTTAAGCCCAAGCCCAGCAGATAACCGCTCAGCGTCCAATTTTACCGCTCAACGGTTTCCCTGAAGTCGCACCACCGCTCAGCGGTCAGTTCCACCGCTGAGCGGTTTGCCTCTAATTGCTCTAGACGCTCAGCGTTACCGCCTGGGCGCCAGATAGTGGCGTTTCCTCGAATAATGGCGCTCAGCGGTGCATTTTGACACTGAGTGGTGCATAGACTCTTCTTTTCTTCATTTTTCTTCTTCTTCCTTGAGTCTAAGACCTTCCTTCTTCAATTCCATCCTTAATTCTCACCAAAACCCTGCAAAACAAGAATAATATCTCTAAAAACAGATTTTTACTCTCAAATGACTCAACTTAAGTGTTTCACTTGATTCTAAGCTCATTCTAAGCCATAAAGGGTGTATTTTGATATCTATTTAAGCATGAAAATAACAGTTTTTACACCGTTATCACAACCCCAAACTTAGAACTTTGCTTGTTCTCAAGCAAACAAAACTTGGCTTTCCACTTTTTCATCAAATAGTTTAACAATCCCAAAATTCATTTTTCTTATGACAAAAACTACTCAATTTTAGATTTTCAGTGGAATCTAATCAAGATGTATGCATGCTTTCAATTTAATTCAGTTCACATGATTACATATTTCCCAATAGATGTTTTATTTATGAATGATTAATCAACTAAGCATAGATGTAATCATGGAATTCAACAATTCTCACCAAGCAAGTGTTTCACTCAATCACTTAAGTGTTTAAGAGGTCACTACACTCTTTACTATTCACATGTCACATGAAACAAAATTGCCCTTCATCTAATACAATCAACATTCTTACATGTCAATGCCATCACAAGGACTTTTCCAAGGGTTATAATGAGGCTAGGCTACAAGAAAAAATGGTTTTTCTAGATCACAAAATCCTTGAGTTAAGAGAGCTATTTTAACATTTAAAGTTCAAGCACAAACTCTATTTCTTTAACCAATCTCACTTATTCCCAACTTCTTCCCTTCCCTTTTATTTTTACGTTGAGCTCATCTTTCATGCTTTTTCTTTTCTTCATTTTTCTTCTTCTTCAACACTTGAGCTCAATGCCTTTCTTTTTGACATTCAAATTTTCCCAACAACCCCAAACTTGAACCTTTTCAACAATTATTCTCAACCCAACTCAAGGTAAATAATTTCAAAGCAAGGGTTTTCATCCTGTTTAAGGCCAAGGTTCAAAAAGGGTATAACATTAATCATTTTGGGTGAAAATTTGGCTAAGTAAGGGCTTCCAAAAATGGCCTTGATCATATGACATAAACATGCAACAATGAATACTCTGGAGCTCAATACTTCACACAACATGCTTTCTCATATATCATCCATTCATACACCCTGCTTAGCATCATAACCACAATCATAATTCATCACACATCTGTTCACATAGCTAGTGAACTTTTCACCTGAATATCAACACAACTCAATTATCATCCACATCCAATCATCATCAAATAGATTCATCATGCAATATCATCAAGTCAAACATTTCTAGAAATAGTGTTCAAGCCAAGCATAGACACTGACAATCAAAATTCAACCTATTCTAAAAAAAAAATACAAAAGTGCAAGATAAAACCCTAGGTTGCCTCCTAGTAGTGCTTGTTTAATGTCACGAGCCTGACCCAAACCTCATGAATCCACCAACATCATCACTGAGGAGAATTGTTCCACATCTCCTCCCAAATAATGTTTGAGCCTCTGACCATTCACCACCTAGCTCCGCTGCTGATCATCATCATTTGAATGCTCCAATTCCACTGCTCCATTTGGGAATACACGTTTTATCACAAAAGGTCCTGACCATTTTGATTTCAATTTCCCAGGAAATAGCTTTAACCGTGAGTTGAATAACAACACCAACTCCCCTGGGTAGAAAGTTCTCTTTATTAGCTTCCTGTCATGATAAAATTTTACCTTTTTTTATAACTCCTGGATGAGTCATATGCATGTAACTGCATTTCTTCAAGCTCCAACAATTGATTTCTTCGTTTGCTTTGAGTTTCATGACAATAAAAATTTAGAAATTTCAAAGCCCACAAAGCTTTATGCTCCATCTCTACTGGCAACTGACATGCTTTTCCATATACCAACTGAAAAGGTGATAATCCCATGGAAATTTTCATGGTCGTCCTATATTCGTAGAGAGCATCATCTAATTTATGTGACCAATCTTTTCGTGAAAAAGTGACAGTTTTGTCTAAAATTCTTTTGATCTCCCTGTTAGAAACTTCAGCTTGACCATTTATCTGTGGATGATAAGGTGCTGCCACCTTATGTCTCACCCCATAGTGTTTGAGAACCTTAGCCAGTTGAGCATTACAAAAATGAGACCCCCCATCACTGATGAGTATCCTGGGAGTTCCAAAACGTGAAAAGATCTACCTTTTTAAGAATTTGATCATAGTGTTAGCATCATTCTTAGGGCATGCTAGAGCTTTAACCCATTTACTCACATAATCAACGGCCACCACAATATATTCATTATTGAAAGATGGAGGAAAGGGTCCAACAAAATCAATACCCCAGCAGTCAAAAACTTTAACTTCCAGAATGCCTTGCAACGACATCTCATGCCTTCGCGAAATAGCCCCTGTTCTTTGACATTTGTCACAACTCCTAGCATGATTATGAGCATCTTTAAACAAAGTCGGCCAATAAAATCCTGCTTGGAGAACTTTTGCAGCAGTTCACTCTCCATTATAATGACCTCCATAAGGAGAATTATGACAATGCCACAAAATTCCTTCTACTTCTTCTTTCGTTACACATCTCCTCACAAGATTATTTGCTCCAATCTTAAATAAATATGGATCATCCCATATGAATTGATTAGCATCATGTAAGAACTTCTTTTTCTGTTGCCAATTCAATTCTTCAAGAATAACACCTGTAGCTTTAAAGTTAGCCAGGTCAGCAAACCATGGCCTTTGCTGAATATATAAGAGAGTTTCATCTGAAAAAGAGTCCCAAATTTCTATCTCCTTGCTCGTTACTTCGCTATTGACTAACCGAGACAGGTGATTAACAATTAGATTTTCACTTCCCTTTTTTATCAAGAATTTCTACATCAAATTCTTGTAACAGAAGCACCCATCTAATCAACCGTGGCTTTCAATCTGGCTTTTTCAGTAAATATTTTATAGTTGCATGATCCGTATAAATAATCACTTTAGATCCAATGAAGTAAGATCTAAATTTTTCCAATGCATAGACTATAGCCAAAAATTCTTTTTCTGTAGTAGCATAATTCAGTTGGGCTTCATTCAAAACTTTATTAGCATAGTAAATAACATGAAATACCTTTTCTCTTCTTTGTCCCAACACAGCACCTATGGCATAATCGCTAGCATCACACATGAGTTCAAACTCTTTATTCTAGTCTAGAGCCACCATTACTAGAGCTGAAATCAAGCTTTTCTTTAAAACATTAAAAGCTTGTATACACTCTGGACTCATTACAAACGGTGTATCTTTAGCAAGCAAATTACTCAATGGTTTAGCAATCTTTGAGAAGTCCATAATAAATCTTCGATAGAATCTAGCATGACCTAGGAAACTGCGAATTCCTCTCACGTTTGTTGGTGGTGGAAGTTTTTCAATAACCTCCACTTTTTCCTTATCCACCTCAATCCCCCTTGTTGAAATCTTGTGTCCCAACACAATCCCTTCTGTAACCATAAAATGGCATTTCTCCCAGTTCAAAACAAGATTTGTTTGAACACATCATTTAAGAACCGCATCCAGGTTGATCAAACAACTTTGAAAAGAATTCCCAAAAACTAAAAAATCATCCATGAAGACCTCTATGCTTTTTTCCATGAAATCTGCAAAGATGGCTTGCATACACCTCTAAAATGTAGCAGGGGCATTACATAGTCCAAATGGCATTTTTCTGTAAGCAAATATACCAAAAGGACATGTAAAGGTTGTTTTCTCTTGATCTTTCGGATCTACCACAATTTGATTATATCCAGAATAACCATCTAGGAAGCAATAATATGCTTGTCCAGCCAATCTTTCTAACATCTGATCCATAAAAGGTAAAGGAAAATGATCTTTTCTGGTGGCTGTATTTAATCTCCTGTAATCAATACACATTCGCCAACCTGTAACTGTTCGTGTAGGAATAAGTTCAATTCTTTTCATTATAAATGACAGTCATCCCTCCTTTCTTTGGTACAACTTGTACTGGACTCACCCATTTACTATCAGAAATTGGGTACATAATTCCTGCTTCTAATAACTTCAATAATTCCTTTCGCATAACAGGATTAAGTCTTCTCTGCGGTTGAGCAACTGGCCTATAATCATCCTCCATAAGAATTCTCTACATACAATATGTGGGACTTATACCCTTAAGATCTGAAATTGACCACCCTATAGCACCTTTATTTGCTCTTAAAAATTTCACCAGCTTTTCTTCCTCTTTTGGAGATAATGAAGTACTGATAATAACTAGCTTTCCTCCATTATCTTCCAAAAACACATATTTCAAGTGTTGTGGCAACTCTTTAAGTTCAATCTTACTTTCTGGAACTTTTTCTTTAAGCTCAATTTTCTCAAAAAGAGCCTTTTCTGCTGGAATTTCTTTTGCTGCCTCCAAATCCTAAACGCATTCTTCCTTTATTTTGTCCTCTTCTTCATTCAAATCTTCACATTCATTAATAAGAGTTCTTTCCAAAATGGATGCATTACGAACTCTATTTTCTTGCCTCATACAAAGTTCTTCCACAATGTCTATTTGAAAGCATGACTTGTCATCTTTAGGATGTGACATTGCTTGAAACACATCAAAATCCGCCTCTTCATCTTGTACTCTGACTTTAAGCTTGCCATTTTCAACATCAATCATTATCCTGGTTGTCTTCATGAAAGGTCTTCCAAGAATCAAAGGTGCATCTCAATTTTCTTCCATCTCCATTATAACAAAATCCACTGGGAATAAGAATTTATCTACCTTGACTATTACATCTTCAGCCACTCCATATGGATATTTGAGGGATCCATCTACTAACTGAAGAGTCATTCTTGTTGGCTTGATTTCCAATCCTCTAATCTTTTTGAACATAGAAAGAGGCATCAGATTAATACTAGCTCCCAAATCAATCAAAGCTTTTCCAACCTCTAACTCCCCAATAGTACATGGAATGGTAAAACTCCCTAGATCTTGTAATTTAGGAGGTAATGTCCTTTGGATGACTGCGCTGCAATTCCCTTGTACCTCAATAATTTCCTTCTCAATATACTTCCTTTTCTTCATGAGGAGTTCTTTTAAAAACTTCGCATATGATGGCATTTGCTGAAGTGCCTCAGAGAATGGTATGGTTATTTCCAATTTCTTAAAAATCTCCATAAAACGCTCAAACTGCTTTTCTTTCTCCTTTCTTGAATATATCTTTGGATACGGTAGTGGTTTTTCATACTCCATCTCTTTCAATTTTACAACCTCCTCTTCCTGATTTTTATTCATCATATTTTTCTCTATCTCACACTCCTCCCTCTGATCACTCTTTTTTTCAATACTCTCTTTTTCTTTTTCTTTTTTCTCAACCCTTCTTTCCTCTAATATTCTCCCACTTCTAGTAACAATCTCACATGCTTCTCCCACATTACTTTTCTCCACACAATTAACATCAAACATATTCCTATTCCCAATTCTCTGAAAATTTTCTTCAGATTCTGCGCTTCTTTGTACTAGCATGAATTGAGGCTGTTGTGGGATTCTTGAAGCTTCTATAACTGCCTGTGATAACTCAGATAATTTTTGCGTAATTATCTCCAATTGCTGAGCAATTATCTTGTTCTACTCCATCATGAAACTACTGTTTTGTAACATTAAAGCTTCATTAACAACATCAACATGTTCACTATGCGTCTCCTCATTACCTGTCATACTTTCAATCAAATCATAAGCATCATCCTCAGTCTTCCTTCTTATGTCTCCTCCGGCTGCAGCATTCAACATCATCTTTGACTGCATGTTCAGACCACCTAGGTAAGCAAGAACTGGGGTTGTCTTGTCAAACCCATGGATTGGTGTCTTTCTCATGCTTGCCCGAGAGTTTCCTCCATGCCCTGTTTGAATGATGAGATCTCTAACCTTCCCTGAGTAATTTTGGACTGTGGAAAATATTTGTTGACAAATTTGGTTGCCATAGTCTCCCATGTAGTGAATGTTCCTTCAAGAAAAGAATTAAGCCACGTCTTAGCATTGCTCCCCAATGAGAATGGAAACAAACTAAGCTTTACTCTTTCGTCTGATACTCCAGTCATATTCACAGTGTTGCAAATTTCACTGAATGTTGTCAAATGATCATATAGGTTCTCATTTGACAATCCGTGAAATTGGTTGCTTTGTACCAGATGGATTAGTGCTGGATTCATGACCATATTAACTGTATGATCCGTAGGCATGCCTATGCTGTTGAAGTGGAAAGGGCCCACAACATTAGACTGATCCGCAAGTGTGCGTCTTGGAGGAGGTTGATTTGCCATCTCCTCTAAGTTCTTTAAAGAATGTAGAGTCTTTCAGGAGAGGGAAAGAGTTCACGTGATAGACGTCTAACTCTTCTTTCTCTCGTATCTGATAAACCTTCAAGAAGAGGTTGCTGGTTTTTCTTACTCCTAGTGTATATTGCTTCTTGCATGCACAAGAAACAAAAACCCTAAAAGCACTTTTACAGATAAGAAAAATAAAACCAAAACAAAATATATACAATAATTACACCAAGTCAATTTCAATCAATTTACACTACTCGAAAAGTTAAACCACGAGTCCTCGGCAACGGCGCCAAAAACTTGTTAAACCCCTGGCAAGTGTACCAGATCGTATCAAGTAATATAATTGGTAAACCCAATATCGTTCTCCCAAAGGACTCAAAGGCCTTATCTTTCGTGTAAATCAATATCGTAAGACTTGTAGAGAAAATTTACTTGTGGTTTGAATGCAAAAACAAAAAAGTAAACATGCAAATGCAATTGATTCAATTGGCAAGAAAAAGGTATGGATGAATGGAGTTGTTGGGGTTTACAATTTCATCTTATCCACTCTCTTAAATCTACTCTTCTTATTAAATTCGCTTTATTATCTAATTGTTATGCAAACTTTCTTAGTCTACCCTAAACCCGATCCCTCGGCGAGAAGAGCCTACTACTAATTACTGGCTTACTATCCCTAGTCTCCCCTAGTAACTAGCAGTGCAAGTACCACAGAAGAAAAATACAATTGATCGTCCTACCCCCCTATCCCTAGGTGGTATTTGTTAATCAAGGAATTCTCTATCAATTCATGACTTCCCCGTACGTCCCCGTATCGACAAAGGCAAACATTTATTTATCAAATGAGTTAAATGATAATAGCTTTAAGCATAGATAAAGAACCCAACAATTGATAATAAGCATATGCAAGCATAAGAATAAAATAAGAATTTCAATATAAGAGAGTTTCACAGATTACATTGTTCCCCAACAACAAATGGTTTAGTTCACCATTGACATGATGAAACTAGATGAAATACAATGAAAGAATGGAAAAGCAAACCCTAGATATGATAAATTGGAGCCTAAGCATCTAAGAAATCTTCTCCAAGGAGTGTATAACAGCTATGGACCTCTTCTTCTGCCAAAAGAATAATATTTGAATCGCACTGGGGCTATAGATAGGGCATAAAAGTAACAAAATTGAAGCCCAAGCCCAGCAGACAACCGCTCAGCTTCCAATTTTACCGCTCAGCGGTTTCCCTCTAATCGCTCTCGACGCTCAGCGTTACCGCCTAGGCGCCAGACAGTGGCTTTTCCTCGAATAATGGGTCTCAGTGGCGCATTTTGACGCTGAGCGGTGCATAGACTCTTCTTTTCTTTATTCTTCTTCTTCTTCCTTGAGTCTAAGACCTTCCTTCTTCAATTCCATCCTTAATTCTCATCAAAACCTTTCAAAACAAGGCAAAACAAGCATAATATCTCTAAAAATAGATTTTGACTCTCAAATGACTCAACTTAAGTGTTTCACTTGATTCTAAGCTCATTCTAAGCCATAAAGGGTGTATTTTGATATCAATTTAAGCATGAAAATAACGGTTTTTAGACCGTTATCAGACGTGGTTTAAGAAATTGAAAGAGGAAGCGATGCTTCACTCTCTGGATTGGATTCTCCTGGCGTTTCAGGGACGTTGAGGGCTATTGGAGATCACAACTCACTGTTCAGTGGTTTCAAAGGGGAGAAGGGGAAAAAACTTCCATAAAAAGCCTTCCTGCGCAAGTAATGATCATGAAAGGGATGGCGATACAGCAACAACAATAATACGAATGCAACCATATTTTTTTCATGAGTATTAACACACAACCATCATATTCATTTTCCAGATCAAACAGCCTAGCTAGAATGGGATGGAACACTTACCTTGTGCTGAAGTTTTTGCTGGATTTTCCTGGGTAATACTCTCCTTCTCTTCTCTCGGTGCAGGTCCAACTCTCCAATGAAGATGGCCCTCAACGTCCTCGGTTCTTCGTGCCGTGAGTGGTATTTTTCTTCTTTGTATTCTCTTTGTAAATCAAAAATGAAATTTTTTTTTCTCTGGGCTATAAACTCCCTTTTCTTATCGTCGCCCCTCCTGACTAAAGCTCTCCCAACCCTTTTTTGTCGTTCTCCTCTCAACCATCCTGCTCCACTCCTCAATAACTGCTTTGCTCTACTCTGCCAAACCCCAAAACGTCTCTGCTATGTTCCCTCAGACCACCTTGTCTCCCCTTGTCGTTTTGCACACGTGGCCTCCCCTCAGCCAAAACGTTTCAAGCTTTTTGTTCTTCTTTTCTTTTTTTTTGTTCTTCATTTCTTTTTTTTTGTTTTTTTTTACTAACTTAATTATATATAAAAAGTAAAGACAAAACCAAAAATGAGAATTATGAAAAGAAAAAAAAAGAAAAAGAAAAATAAAATAAGATAGGGTACTTAAGATAAAAATAAAACGAAATAAAAAAAGAAGGAATAAAATTAAAACAAGTAAATAAATAAATAAAATGATAATCGAGATAAAAACGTAAGACCTAAAACTAATCCGGACGAAATTTGGTATTGACAGCTGCCAACTTGAAGAGAATCGTTCCGACCTTTGACACACAAAGCGCCTAATCCGGACGAAATTTGGTATTGACAGCTGCCAACTTGAAGAGAATCGTTCCGACCTTTGACACACAAAGCGCGAGCTTCTCCTATTCACAAGACTTGACAAGAGAAAGAACTATCACTTTAGAACTTCCTCAGACGCATTGTATTCTCAAATGCCATAGATAATCCCTCTATAGGGTTTGGGACAACTATATATAGCCTACTAGTCTGAAACTAAAAAGACACATTACAACTACCAGTGATAATCGATTATTGTAAGTGATAATCAATTATTGTAAGTTATAATCGATTATTGTAAGTGATAATCAATTATTCAAGTTCATTACAGAGTTTTCAAAAGTGTGATAATCGATTATCCTAAGGAATAATCAATTATCTGCGTGACTTGGAAAATTCTTATTCAAACCAGGATAATCAATTATTTCGAGCAATAATCAATTGTTACACCAAATAATCGATTATCTGCGCAAACATCCTAAAGACAAGAAAACTTCTAAGTTTTACATGTTTGAAGGTATCTCTAATACAGTTTTAGTCTTCAAGTTCTTCTCTTTGTAACATCATCAAAATCATTATCTTCAAGATATCAATACTCTTTATTGGTAACAATCTCCTCCTTTTTTATGATGATCAAAAATCCAGTTTAAAAGCATCTTTGTGTATCTGTCAACTTACAAACATAGAAACAAGTTAGCAGTAACTGCATTATAAGTTTGTTCATCTGCCCCTTTTTAATCATAAGCAAAAAGATCAAATAAACTCCCCCTCAAAAGGTTCTCCCCCTCAATAAAACAATGTATGCACTAAATTAGAACAAGAAGATATTTCATTAATATTAGGGAAAATGACATTACATCATAAGGGAAATACAAAAACATCAAAATCATCACACTAATTTAAATCAAACAAACTAACAAACAACCTAATTTAGAATTCTGGACTAGGTGGTGTTTCCGGAGCTTGAAGATTGAGACAATTTTTTCAATGTTGCCAAGACGGGTGTCAAAATCATCAAACTTTTCAATCACATATTCCTCATGAGTTTGTTGCCACTCAATGATTTCATTAAAACGGGCTTGGTGAGCCAAACTCATGTCCTCCAGTTGTTTGGACAAATTTGCAAAGTATTCTTCCATGGATGGGGTGGAAGATGAAGGCATTACCAACATCAAAAGGAGCAACAACTTTTATTGGTTCAGCCGTGTGAGCATCCATATCATCATGGTAACCATAGGGAAGATGATAAGCATGGTACTTTTTGGATTCCAACATAGTATCTCTAATGAGTGCAAGCCAATCGATATGGATATTATTTAAAATCCCATAAAGAAGAAGAAGATCATGCTCAGAACATTGAGCGTGATTGGTACCACGGGGGCACAAAAGCCACACTATCAGATACTGAATTAAACGTTCTTCTACCTTGAAGTTGCCCACCAATAGTTGACAACGATTTGTTTGCTATTGAGGATGTCGCAAAAAAGATTGGAAGGCTAACAGACGATTGAATTCCGGGACTCCAAGATGAACCTTGACAGCATTATCCCAAATGGTGAGTTATGCGATGTTTGTCCAGATGTCATCATCCAGAATAATTGGAACCCCTTTCACCTTAGTTGTGATGATTCCATCCTGATACTTTAAGTTGTAGTAGAACACTGTGATGAGGTCAGGATATATACATCCCTTTTGTTCTACTAAATGAGTGAGACTTTGGGCTCCAAATAAATCTGGGAATTGGAACCCATAAAATTTGTAGAAATCAAGTCACATGAATTTGACCGCCATGAACCGACGTTCTTGCCAGAAGTGGACAAATTCTGCAAGGTTTTCGGTGTCGAAGATCCAACCTTCAATGGATGCAGGTCGAGAAGCACGAGGTCTGGAAGAAGAAGCTCCAGTAGTCCTTCGGCGAGGTCTTCTTGAATCAGCCATAGCAATATGAGAGAAGATGGGATATGTGAAGAATGATGAGAGTAAGATGGAAATTTTAGTCGGGAAGAGTTTTGGGTTCAAAGGAATGTCTGTTAATCGATTATGAGGGTTTATCTATAAGGAAAATTGAAAAATTAGCCATTTATGGCCGTTTATAGTCGTTTTGAACGTTGTAACGACTCTATTTTTGAATCTGCACGCGTGATAATTGATTATCTCATCAAACATATATTTCTAGAAATAAAATGATAATCGATTATTAATGGTGATAATCTATTATCTATTCATGACTTCCCAGATTTCAATGCGAGTCAGTATAAACGATTATTCCATGTCATAATCGATTATTTGCGAACCTATGACCTTTTCTAAGAGCTCAGCATAATCGATTATACCCATGTGATAATTGGTTAATTACGCTAGAAGTACGAAAAAAAAGTCAAAAATCTTAATTTTGAGACATGTCTATAACTCCTAACTCTCTTATAAGATCATAGAACCTATCTTTGGGTAATAATTTTGGGAAAATATTTGCCAATTAATGCAAAGTATCAATATATTCTATTGTGCAATCTCTGTTTTGGATATGATCTCTTAAAAAGTGATGCCTTATCTCTATATCCTTAGTTCTAGAATGCATTATGGGATTCTTGGTCAGGTTTATTGCACTAGTGTTGTCACATTTAAAAGGAATGTGATCAAGGAAGATATCAAAATCTTCCAATTGTTGTTTCATCCACAAGATTTTGGCATAATTGTTTCCTGCAGTAATATGTTCTTTTTTTTTTTGGTAGACAAAGTTACACACACTTGTTTCTGAGTGCCAAGACATTAAATAACAGTCGAGAAAATGACAAGTACCACTAGTACTTTTCCTATCTATTTTACAGCCCCCATAATCTACATCAGAATAACTTATCAAACTAGGTGTTGCATCAGAAGGATACCAAAGTCCAAAACAAGTAGTTCCTTTAAGGTACTTTAAGATTCTCTTAACAGTTGTTAGGTGGGATTCCTTAGGATTGGCTTGATATCTAGCACACACATAAACACTCTGCATAATGTCTGGTCTACTAGCAGTAAGATAAAACAAAGATCCTATCATCCCTCTAAACATAGTTTCATTCACTTCTTCTCCAGACTCATCTTTGCCTAAGTAACAAGAAGTAGCCATAAGGGTGTTGGCTTCTTTTACAGGTATCCATTCCAAACTTCTTAAGTACTTCTTTACAATATTTGGTTTGGGAGACAAAGGTACCCCCTTCCATTTGCTTTATTTGTAATCCTAAGAAGAAATTTAGTTCCCCCATCATGGACATCTCAAACTCTCCTTGCATTATGTTTGCAAATCCCTCACACATTGAATCATCAGTAGATCCAAAGATAATATCATCAACATACACTTGTATAAGCAAAATATGTTTTACCACTTTCTTGATGAATAAGGTTAAATCAACCTTACCTCTAGAAAAATCATTTTCAATGAAGAAGGTACTAAGTCCTTTATACCAAGACTAGGTGCCTATTTAAGGCCATACAATGTCTTTTTCAGTTTATACACATGATTAGGAAATCTAAAGTCTTGAAATATAAGAGGTTGACTAACATAAACCTCCTCTTTTATAAAGCCATTCAGAAAAGCATTTTTTACATCCATTTGATATAATTTAAATTTCATAAATGATGCATAAGCAAGTAAAAGTCTAATTGCTTCTAACCTGGATACCGGGGCATAGGTCTCATCATAATATATAACTTCCTCTTGATAGTATCCCTTTGCAACTAGCCTTGCTTTGTTCTTAGTGATGTTTCCATCTTCATCTAGCTTGTTTCTAAACACCCATTTTGTCTCAATGACTTTATAGTCCTCTTTTCTAGGAATGAGTTCCCAAATTTCATTCTTTTCAAATTAGTTTAGCTCTTCTTGCATAGTAATGCACCACTTATCATCTTGAAGAGCTTCTTTTATGTTCTTGGGTTCTATTTCAGACACAAAAGCTACTATTAGTAAAAAATTGTTTTAATTGTGTCTAATAGTTACCACTTTTGATATGTCTCCAATGATATTGTCCAAAGAAAGTCCATGTGGTTGTTGATAGCTCTTGGGATTAACTTCTTGATGTTCAACTTGATTTTCCATAGGATTATTTTCATTTAGATACATCTCTTTAAGAGCTTCCCTTAAATAATCCTCATCACCTACAATTGGTTTATTTCACTCAAGAGGGTTCATCTCAAGGTCCACAATTTCATCAAAGACAACATGCATTGACTCCTCAATTATTAAAGTTCTTCTATTAAACACCCTATATGCTTTGCTAGTTAATGAATAACCCAAGAAAATATCTTCATCAGATTTAGCATCAAATTTTCCTAGATTATCTTTACCATTATTCAATACAAAGCATTTGCATCCAAAAATTCTTAAGTGAGACACATTCGATTTTCTTCCTTTAAACAATTCATAGGAGTTAACTTAAGAATAGACCTAATAAGCATTCTATTCAGCACATAACAAGCAATACTAACTACTTCAGCCCAAAAATATTTAAGGACATTTGATTCTTTTAAAAGAGTTCTAGCTAATTCTATTAATGACCAATTTTTCCTTTCAAAAACCCCATTTTTTTGGGAGTTCTAGGAGCAGAAAAATTATGAGTTATTCCATACTCATCATAAAACTTTTCAAAAGATTCATTTTGAAATTCACCACTGTGATCATTTCTCAAAGTTTTTATTTTCAAGTCCTTTTCATTTTGAACACGTTTTGCAAAGGTTTTGAATGCTTTAAAAGCATCACTTTTCAGAGTTAAAAAGAATGTCCACATAAACCTAGTGTAATCATCAACAATCACAAGAGTGATAACGGTCTAAAAACCGTTATTTTCATGCTTAAATTGATATAAAAATACACCCTTTGTGGCTTAGAATGAGCTTAGAATCAAGTAAAACACTTGAGTTGAGTCATTTGAGAGTCAAAAGCTGTTTTTAGAAATATTATGCGTGTTTTGCATTGTTTTGCAGGGTTTTGATGAGAATTAACGATGGAATTGAAGAAGGAAGGTCTTAGACTCAAGGAAGAAGAAGAAAAATGAAGAAAAGAAGAGTCTATGCACCGCCGAGCGCCATAATTCGAGGGAAAGCACTGTTTGGCGCCCAGGAGATGAAGCTGAGCGTCCAGGGCGATTAGAGGAAAATCGCTCAGCGGTGAAACTGACCGTTAAGCGGTGGCGCGACTTGAGGGAAACCGCTGAGCAGTAAAATACGACGTTGAGCGGTGGTCTGCTAGGCTTGGGCCTAAATTCTGTTACTTTTCTGTGCTATATATAGCCCCCGTGCGATTTGAGATTTATTCTTTTGGCAGAAGAGGACGTCCAGAGCTATTTTATACTCCTTGGAGAAGATTTCTTGGATGCTTAGGCTCCAATTTATCCAATCTAGGGTTTTCTTTTCCATTCTTTCATTATATTTCATCTAGTTTCACCATGTCAATGGTGAACTAAACCCTTTGTTGTTGGGGAACAATGTAATCTTTTGAAACTCTCTTATATTGAAATTCTTGTTTTATTCATATGCTTGCATATGTTGTTATTATCAATTGTTGGGTTCTTTATCTATGCTCTATGCTATTATCATTTAACTCATGAACTGATAGGGAATTCCTTGATTAAGCAATACCACCTAGGGAATTGTAAACCCCAACAACTCCATTCATCCATATCTTTTTCTTGCCAATTGAATCAATTGTATTTGCATGTTTACTTTTTGTTTTTGCATTCAAACCATAGATTAATTTTCTCTACAAGTCTTACGATATTGATTTACACGAAAGATAAGGCCTCTGAGTCCTTTGGGAGAACGATAATGGGTTTACCAATTATATTATTTGATACGATATGGTACACTTGCCAGGGTCTTAACAAAGAGCATAATAGTTTCCACCAAAACTTTTAATTCTAGATGGACCTAACAAGTCCATATGCAAAAGTTCCAAAGGTTTTGATGTAGAAATCATACTTTTGGATGGAAAAGAAGGTTTGGTTTGTTTTCCTTTTTGACATGCAGAACATAATTTGTCTTTCTCAAATTTTAGCTTAGGCAAACCAATTACAAGATCTTCAGAAATCAACTTATTTAAATGTTGCATATGAATGTGTGTAGCTCTTTTATGCTATAGCCAAGGATTTTCCTCTTTAGGAACTAAACATGTTATGCTATGACTAGATGCACTTTCAATGTCAATCAAATAAATATTATTATGCCTAACACCTTGCAAAGAAATATCAGGAGAATTCTTAAAATAAACAGTAGAATAGAACTGTAAAGTTAACGTCTTTTATGCTTGTCGACGTTAAAGTACGACCTGTAGAATAGAACTTGACGTCCCAATATTTGAATAAATATTTATTTTTAAAGAAAGATTTTTTGTCATATTGTCGGGGAAACTGACGTAACATTGACGTCGGCGTTTAAGAATCATGACGTAATATTCACGTCGAAGAGAAACTTTGACGTTAATTTTTTAATAAATATTTATATTTAAAGGACTATTTGACGTCTGTTTTAAGGTAATTGATGTAAGGTCGACGTCGAACATGTTTACAATCGACGTTAATATCGCTGAGCCGTAGAGATCCTCGCCCAGCGTTTTATTGTTATCATTATCCACTGCATTATATCAACGTCACTCGTTGCTATGATGTACGTTAAGATATATATATATATATTAACGTCAGACAGTTTATAAATTGACGTTACCTTCAGTGTTTTTTTATTAAATTTTGTTCGTTTTAGCTCATTTAACCAAACCTGAAATACAAAAACCAATTTTCCAATTCCTAAATACACAGAATTAATTAATCTAAACCATGCTATCATCAATTCCAATTAAATAGTAAAATTAAAAGACGTTAATGCTATCATCAAAACATAAAAGAACCCACTTTTCCATTCATCTATTCACAGTATTCATCTATTCTCAATAATCTATTCATAGTGATGGGTGTCGCACCCCATGCAAATTTAATGTGCATAAAGAATGCAGTATAGACTAGGAAGTGACTCCTAGGTCGTCTCTCAAGGACCAAACTGTGGTTCGAGAATCAGGTCAAACACGAAGTGGGGGGGGGGTGTGAAAGGTTTTGTGAATGCAAATGAACTAAATTAAAACACGAATGCAAACAGAAACGAAAACAGAAAGGTAAATAGAAATGTAAAAACAGAATCAAATACAAAATAAGAACGGTTGGTCATTAACTCAATTACTATATTTCCAATCACAGATAAATGACAAGTACACACTACTCTAATCCAAATCCAACACGAATCACCCATCTAAGCGAAGGCTAATTCGGTCTTCAGAATTGCAAACTAAGCGAATGCAATGTACAAATTTAATCAGTCATGCACCATACAGTCTAATCAACTAAGTGAAGATTAAACACGGATTAGGAAACTAAGCGTATACCTAATCGCAGGCACACAACAAATTAAAATTGAGCCAAATCAGAGCAGCAGTATGACAATTAAAGTGCAAGAGTCTCATGAATAAACTACTCTAGCATCTAATCCAGCAGCTAACCGACTAAGCGAAGGTCAATCATGTTATCATAATCACGAACTAAGGGAACGCAATACACCTATTCCATCAAATGTGTTCTATACAGATTGATCAACTAAGCGAAAATGCAATCACCAATTGGGCAACTAAGCGTATACCCATTGCAAGAACATAATCAGATGTCAAAGAATGCCAAGTAGAGCAGAATAAACACAAGAACGGTCTAGAAATCTCAAAGAAACAATGTAATTTTATTAATGACCAACCTAACTAACTTAAGCTAACATCACAATTAAATTAACACAATCGGACAGAACAAACAACATTAAAGTAAAAGGAAACAATAAACCAAACATAACAGACAACATAGAAACAGTAAATTGAACAATCCTAAAGAAAAATGTGTAAACTAATTTAAATGCACTAGAGAAATCTGAAAACTCATCTAACACTATTGAGTTGCAAAGCGTCACCCTTTGAATGCCCAATGCAACAAAAAATAAAAGGAATTGCAAAGTGCTTGAACCGTGAACTAAAATAGTGGACAAATCAGCAACAATTAAGTGGAATTTAAATTGCTATCAGATTTCAACGCTTAGGTAATGAAGTAATTGAATACTGCAACAATAATAAAAAAGAGAATACCAAAGTTGCGTGAAGCAATTGAGAGCAACGAAAATTAACTTCCATGATGATGAGCATTAAAAGAAACAAAATGTGAATCAGCGAAAATCAATTTAAAACATTAGCAGGTTACGCTAAATGTAAATTCACACCAACACTGAAAAAGGAATATTAAAGTTCAAGTTAAGCATTAAGATAAAAACGAACCCATATTTTAGCACTACATTTCAGCCGCTTCTACAAGAAAAGCTTCTACAAGAAGATTAAATCTACTTGATATCACCATCCATTTCTCTCCTCAACCATAGCTTCCCATTTCTTTTCAACCAGTCGTGTGCTTCCCCAAGAGAAAGTGGAAGTTCGTATGCGTGTGGCGGCTGCTATTTAAATGAAGATGTTCCTCTCCTTCACATACTCTGCAGGACCTATTTCTCACATGAGCCGTGACATGTGAACTTCACAAGCTGCTGCACCGCTTTTGTTATGTGTATCCATCCAAGCTGCTGCTGTTACGTGTTAAGGCTGGAGTGCTACTGTATGCGTGGAGGTGTGTGGGTCGTGGACTTCTGAAGTAACTCTGCTGCCAAGGTGCTGGACCTTGCTTCCGTTGCTGCTATAAGCTATTTGGGCCGTGAATGCTTTTCCAAGCTGCTACACGTAGGTGTGCGTGGAGGATGTTGCAGCTGGGACGTGTATTCTTGCTGCCAGCTCCAGCTTGCTTCCAACGGCACCTCTTTCAAAGTTGGACCTCTCTTCCATGTGCACCTACAAGCTATTGGGCCAAGACCCGTGCTGCTTGCTGTCCGCGTGGGTGCTGCTGAACGTGTAAATGGATGGGTTGCAGTTCTTCATGAAGCCCGCTGGTGGACGCTTTTCTCTCCTAGCCTGGACCGTGCAGAAGCTTGTTGGAACGAAGGAATTAATTAGTGGAGCTGCTTATGATGGGCCGTCGCATCACACATTTTTTTCTATTTGCAACACCTTTTTATAATGGGTCGTGATGTTCTCATTTCTTTTTTTTCAGCCCAAGAGAATTTCATTCGGTTGCATTTTATTGCAGACGTTTTTTATACTTCCTCTAAATGTCCTAAATTCTATTTCTAAAATTTTCTCTACAATTAATATGCAAATAATTAGCTCAGATAATTCAAATTAATTAAAATTAGAATTTCTGGTCAAATTAAGCACGATTAACAGAAACGGGAAAATACCAGACATTTAAGCACAATTCCCTGATTAATTCTAGCACAATAAACTAAGTGAAGTCAAGAAAATATTGACTCATCACACAGTTAAAAAGCTGCACAAGTAAGCAAATGACACTATCATGAAAGGAAAAACCTAAAACTATAGGTATTTAAAATGTTTATTCAAATATCCTGCCCATGCCTCTCTTATCGTCTTTATTAGTGCATTGGACAATGCAGAAGTAGTGTTGAATTGCTGCAAAATCAATGAAGGAAACTTTGCAATTATATTCATTTTAATGTCAAAAGTTTATTGATATTTTAAAGATTTTCAAATGTAAATTTCTACCTCAGTCCAATATCCTCTGATTCCTGCTCGGATGATTGTCTTCATCCATGACATGATGTAGTAGCCACATTAGAAAGATAAGTTAATATATTGATATCAAAATGAATTGATAAGAATGAATGTAATACTTACCTATTTCTCCCACATGCCTTCGTTGTTATCACATTGAGTTGCATGTATTTCATCGCTTACATCATTAACCTTATTTTCAATGGTTCTCGATGAGAAGGAGCTTGTCTCAAGTATATCTAGAGAGTCTTCCTCATCAGATGTGTGCATGGCTCTTTCTTCCAATATCATTGACCATTTATGATTCATTGGATCAGTGACGTAGAATATTTGTCTTGCTTGACTAGCCATAATAAATGGTTCATCCGTGTAACTCATTTTGTTAAGATCCACCAAAGTGAATCTGAGGTCTTCTGTCACGACACCAGATTTACTATCAACCCGTTTACACTTGAAAATTGGAACTCTAAAAGTGACATAACCAATTTACCAAATTTCTTGTTTTATTCCAAAATAACTTATTGATGTCGTAATTGGATTCTTATCCTTGGAACTGGAAAAGTGTACAGGTTCAGCCTGTATGGTAACTCCACTATTTTGAACTCTACTTTTATCGTCTTCCTCCTTTGAATAGAACAAGTAATTGTTTATGTAATAGCCACCGAAAGTGATCACATCAGTGTTAGGTCCACGAGCTAGTCTCAATAGATTTTCAGAAACATTCGGAGTGGCATAAATCTTTTTCTTAAACCAGGTTAAAAAGGATCTGTTATGTTCATTAAGTGTCCACTTTTCACTCATACGTGGATGTGCTGACTTAATTTCCTCAATTTGCTGTGAAATGTAAGGAATAACATCCTGTGTGTTGTTTAAAATGTACAAATGAGCTTGATTAACTTCTTTTCCACCAACACTTTCAATCCTTACTCCTCGAACTCCCTTTCCTTCACGTCTGTGTTCATGTACTATTTTGTTTGGAAGTCCTATTGGTTCACAACTTGGCATATAACTTGAGCAGAATTCAATGGCTTCCTCTACAATGTGGCACTCTATAATCGAAGCCTCCGGTCTCAATTGATTCTTAACATATCCCTTTAAGATCTTCATGTATCTTTCAACCGGATACATCCACCTCAAGAAAACCGGCCCACATATTCGAATTTCTCTCACTAGATGGACAATCAAATGAACCATGATATCAAAAAATGAGGGTGGGAAATACATTTCTAATTGGCACAAAATTCTGATGGCCTCATTTTGCAAATCATCTAACTGTTGAGGATCAACAACTTTCTTGCAAATGGCATTGAAAAATAAACTCAAACGTGTGAGAATACCTCTCACAGAGACAGGTAATATGGCTCGAATAACTACTAGTAAAAGTTGTTGCATTAAGACATGACAATTGTGGGACTTTAAACCAACTAACTTCAAATCTTTCATAGAAACAAGGCTACTAATATTCGACGAATAACCTTATGGAACCTTCAAACCATGTAAACATTGACAAAAAAATTGTTTTTCGTTTTTTGAAAGAGTATGACAAGCTGGAGGAAGATAGGTGCGTCTTCCTATGGACTGTGGATGTAACTCAGAACGGATTCCCATGTCAACCAAGTCTTGTCGTGCTTTCACTCCATCTTTTGTTTTTCCTTTAACATTTACTAAAGTCCCAACAACACTATCACATACATTTTTTTCAACATGCATCACGTTTATGCAATGTCACACATCAAGTTTACACCAATATGGAAGATTAAAGAATATTGATCGCTTTTTCCAAATGTTTTTCTCAAGCGTCATTTTTTTTTGTTTTCCGAAGACAACGTCAATGTTCCTCACCTGGTTGTATACTTCTTGCCCATTACGTCGTCTGCTCACTACATCATTTTCAGGACTTCCATTAAACGCTTTCTTCAATGTACGGTAAGGGTGATTTCGAGGAAGGAATCTTTGGTGTCTTGTGTACATAGTTTTCTGCCCATGCTTTAGTTGAAGATAACTAGTATTTTCTTCACAAATCGGACATGCAAAATGACCTTTAACACTCTAACCGCTCAAGTTCCCATAGGCTAGGAAATCATTTATGGTGCAAAACAACATTGCACGCAAACAAAAGTTTTCTTCTGAATATGAATCGAAGACCTCGACGCCCTCTTCCCACAACATTTTTAAATCGTCAATTAAGGGTTTTAGATAAACATCAATGTCATTTCTAGGTTGTCTAGGACCCGATATCATTATCGACAACATCATGTATTTTCTCTTCATGCATAACATAGGAGATAGATTGTATATCATCAAAATAACTGGCCATGAACTATGTTTGCTACTTAAGTTGCCATAAGGATTCATACCATCGGTAGCAAGTGCAAGTCTTAAGTTTCTTGGCTCTGCACTAAATTCGGGAAATGTGGCATCAATGTTCTTCCATTGTGGTGAATCAGCTGGGTGTCAAAGAAGATTATCGCATTTTTTTCCATCAAAGTGCCACATAAGATTCTTCACATCTTCTTTAACAGAAAACAATCGTTTCAACCTCGGTACTATAGGTAAATACCACACGACCTTAGCCGGTGGACCTTCATTCTGTTCATCGTTATTTCCATCAAGTTTCTTCTTAAATCGTGACGAACCACACGTCGGACACACCTTCATTAAAGCATACTGATCTCTATACAATACACAGTCATTGGGACATGCATGTATCTTTTGGTATTCCAAACCCATTAGACATAGAATTTTTTTCGCGTCGTAATTATGTATAGGTAACATGTTATTTTCTGGAAGCATGTCCTTTTGTAACTCCAACAATTCCGTGAAACTTTTATCAGTCCATCCGTTTCATGCTTTCAAACAAAACAATTTCAAAGTAGCCGATAACCTTGTAAAATTGATGCATCTTGGATACAACTCTTGCTCTGAATCGTTCTTAACAATATCGTATAAATGAGCTCTTCCAAAATTTTCTTCTCCAACGTCACGTACCATTTCGTGTAAATGATCACTCATTGATTCTTCGACATAATCCGAACCTCTTAAAGGTTTTGGATTATATAATACTTCCCCATGCCAAGTCCAAACTGTATAACTTCTCATTATTCAATACATGAACAAATGATCACGGATGTTGTCCAAGTCTTCACGTATTTGTTTGAGACAATGAACACAAGGGCAAAAATATGCCCCATTCACTAGTTTTGCGTGTTCCTTAACATATTGTATGAACTCAAAAACCCCTCGATCATACTCTTCACTAATACGACACTCACGAATCCAGCTTCGATCCATACTCTAGGACTCTAAAAGAAAAGAATCTACGGAAAAAAATAAAAACTAACTTACGTAGACGTAGAGAACAAAAAATAAATATCTATCATGGATAAGAGATATTGAAAAAAAAAAACATACTTCAAATGGTGTCACTAGAGAAGATGATGAAGTTCGCTGACCACGTACGAAAAACAGCCTAAAGGTAAATGAAAAACAATCGGTCAACCATACAAATATGAACCAAATGACATTGAAACAACTTAAAAATAACCTTCTTTCTTAATCGTAGTCGTCCGCTAAGAAGAAAGTTCAAGTAGAAATGGAAGCGCGAACAATCAGTGAGACCTTGTTATATTTATAATTCAATAAATAAATTCCACGTCGCATACATTAAAAATATGACGTTATATTTAAATATAACGCCCAACCCCAAATAACTGACGGTTTCCCTTAAAACATTAGCACTAATAGAACGTCGAATATGAGGAAAATCGACGTTTTCTCTTAATTAGCCGCCAATATCAGAAAGTACCGTACTTTTGTATCTCTTTTCTTTTCACCCCTCCCATAGAACGTCGAAGGCTACGGGGCTGGGACGCGAAAGGAATTGAAGTGGTTGGGAGCATTAATGGTGTGCTTAATCTAACGTCAAATTCCATGAGGCTTTGACGTTTTTTTCTTCCGCCAATTTCAAAATTTGGCGCTCTCTTTTCTTTAAAATCATACATGAAATCTTTTCTTTTAAATTCTTCCTTAATCGATTCAAGTTAGCAGTGTACTGAAATTTTCACTTTTAAACCAGTGATCAATTTTTAAAAGGTCGACGACGATAAAAATTAAAAAAAAAATAAACCTTTTATTTGGTCAAAATCAAATAAATTACTTTCAAAATTTTAATAGTTATAATAAGTAATTAGTATAAATGATTAAGCTTTAAAAAGCTGATGTCGAATGTTGAGTACCCTCGATGCACTGGCATTACTGACATCAAGTGTACTGGACTTTTAATCTTACGTCGAATGTTAAGGATATTCGACGTTTTATTTTTAAAGAGAAATAAAATATTATTTTAAAATATAATATCAAGGTGTGTAAATTTATCTTGTAAATTTATTTTGAAACCAGTGAACAATTTTAATGTTTTTTTGAAAACCATTGAACCTTTCCATGGTTTTCCTAACCCATTGAACCCTTCCATGGTTTTCCAAACCCATTGAACGACAATGGCTAAAAATAAGCTTCCTTGTCTTTCCCTTTCTTTCATGCTTTTCCAGATCAATACATCATTATTTTTCTCACATCACAAACCAAACCAATATTTATATATAACTATGCAAAATGTAAACTTGCAAATCTAATCAAATATGTAATAATACCTGGGATTTTCGGTGATGTAATAATCAAATATGTAATAATACCTAATCATTCAACGTTTTGACTGAATTATAATTTTTTAATTCTTGAATTAAAAAAAGAAGTATACAGGGTGAAACCGATGTTTAAGTAAGGGAAAATTTGGAAATTAAACCTAAAATTAAGTGCTGAAAGCCTCGTTCTCATTTACATTGCGAAATTAAATAGTCAGGTGCTACACCAACACATACTTGAACATAAAATTAAAAAAGAAAAAAACATTTTAGGGAAAAAAGACATTTCAGCCAATGACATGCTGCCACATGACCACCTTGACATGTCATCATCATCTTCTCCAACAATCACCTTGCAACCACCAACAACCACCTTGTCGCTGCACCATCGCATCAGGCCAACACCCACCTTCCACGGAACAATCCCAAATCGCCGCTAAACCTCCACCGTAAGCCTCTTCGCCAAAGCGTCGCTGCCTTCGTTCTCATCCAAACTCCATGGACGCCACACCTCCGTCATCAATCTCGCACAACCATGGAAGCTTGCTCCTTCGCACAACCTGCAAACAGAAAACCCAGAATCGAACCACCCAAATAGAACCCTAAATCGGCCTACAATAGAAAAATCCTTGCCATCCCTGCAGCCCACACCGTGCGACAAAACGAAAGGATTCTCCAAGGCAACTTCCTTGACAAAACGCTCGACCTGGTCCATGAGGGGCTGAGCGTGGTGGCGGACGAAGACGTGGAGACCGAACGACATTGCGTGCCAGCTTCTGGTTAGTGATGTTGGCGGCACGGAGGATAGACAGACGGTCAGGATCGAGGTTGAGGTATAAGAGAAAAATGTAGTTGTTGATTGCGAGACTGATAATGGAGACTCCGATGAATTTAAGATGCTCGTAAGATACACCTTTGCATTCTTCTAGAATCTTCCGGTATTTGAATCTGTGGCGTAAGATTCTCTCTCTACCTCAGCCACTTATGCCACAGATTCAAAATCTGAATCTTCAAGAAGAAGCTCTCAAGATCATTTTCATTGAAGGGGTTTCTTAGGAGCGTCTTGAGTTCACAGTGTCCCTATTATCATTCTCGCAATCAACCACTTAAAATCAGAATCTATTTAGAAAGTTTGACGTCGAGTTAGCAGTGTACTGAAATTTGGATATTTTAAGTGTACTAAAATTTGGATTTTTAACAAGTGATCAGTTAAGCTTACGTCGAATTTGTATGATATTCGACGTTTTAGTGTTCTAGTATGACGTCGAATACTAAGGATATTTGACATTTTATTTTTAAAGAGAAATAAAATATTATTTTAAAATATAATATCAAGGTGTGTAAATTTATCTTGTAATAATTACATGGAAATAAAATATAAAAAGATTTGTTGGTGAAATTTAAAGAGAATAAAACTTTATTTCTTTAATATTATTTTAATTTCATATTAAACTTAATTATAATAATAATTTATGAGAACATCTACAGAAGACAGATAGCTAACAAGACTCACACTTCTGAGGCTACTAGATCCTTATTCTTATTCATGTGAATCCACAAAGTCGTCTTCAGACATATCTTCTTCATTGTAGTGATGTATAATGCGATCATTTTTTACCTTAAGTAGATTAAGCTTGTCAACAATGTTCTGAAGATGATTCGTGGCAAGATCTATGTAGCTACTGTCAGAATATGCGATATTTCTTTGCTCACTTGTGACAGAGATGCTTCCATAAAGATATAACAGATTTTCTTCTCCTTTAAAGCACCATCCTCTTAAAGTCTTTGTTAATCCAAATGAGATCAGAGTATTTTGGTTAATCTCATTTCTGCAGTTGCATGGAAACCTCCTTTCACCATCAGTGTTCACACCTTGATTTTCAAGAATTCTGCTGACTAACACTGCATAGGGTAGATGAAGAGACTTTTTTTTAGCACTTTCAGTCATATGTTCTTTTAGCACATCCACCCAATTCATTGGAATATCATTCTTAAGAGCATACAACAAGTAGATATCTTCAGCTGTCATATTTGGTTTAGGGATTCTTGCAGGTAGAATCACAAAGGCAAGTATATGAGCCACTATTCTTTCTTCCATCCTTAGTCCTTCATGAGCGAGGTCTTTTTCAAGCAACTCCGATAACCTTGTATTGTCATCAGAATATCTCAGCCACACTTTGTAGACATCTCTCATCTTCAACAATGAATTTTTCGAGTTAAATAGATGAGATGATACACCCTCAACGTTTAAACCGACAGCATGCAGCCATGTATCGTTGTCAATCACAATGTCAACCCCCTTTAGTCTAGAGTGAATATCACCGTTTACCAGTTTCAGGTTGTGGTAGAACACTTTCACAGGATCAGGATACCAGTATCCTTTCAGTTGAACCAAGGACGATAGTTCTTGAGACTTCAACCAACCAGGAAACATAAACCCTTCTCTTTCAAATAAGCTCAGATCAAAATACTTCAGAGTGACAACAATTTTGATTCTTCCATGGATGAACCTTTATCTAACTCCATCGTCACTGATCCATCCTGTAGGACTAGTACTTCTCTCAACCGATGTGGAGATTTTGGTGAGATTAGAAGCGGATGCAGCCATTTAGCAAAGATAAGCAGCCTAGGGTTTTGCATTCAGCAAGTGTGATTTTGAGTCATTACTAGTTATCATCACATATTTAAAGGGCGCGAACAAACCAAGCAAAGACTCATTTTAAAAATTCAAATTCAAAATATCGTTTAACATTTTTTTTTAAATTTTGTTTTTAAATTAAAATTAATAAAACTAGAAAGAAAATTAAATATAATAATATTAATAAATATAATAATAATAATAATAATAATAATAATGTAAAATTTTATTTAATATAGTGTAACGTATTAAATAATATTAAAAATAAATTAATTATTTGTTAATTTTAGTTTGAAAGAAAAATTTTAAAAATAGGTTAAAAGTTAATATATTAAACGATTTTTGAAAACCGTTTAAACTTTCAAAGAAAATCGTTTCAGCTCTCAGCGATTTTTCACAATGGTTAAAGTCTTAAATGGTTTTCCCAGAAACCGAATTTTAATCTTTTATAAATCTGTGTTGTCCATGTAAATATGAACTACAGTGTGCTATCTACGTAAATTTAAAATAATACTATGTTATATAAGAAAGTAAATTAAAATATTTAATATTACGCAGATTGCATATTGTGCTTTATATTTACGTAGGTAACATACTTTTCTTTTTAAGGTGAGAATTCAGTTTGCGGGAAACCAAATTCTAAGTTATATTTTCTTTTTCTTTTTCTAATCTTAGGTTACAATTCAATTTCTGGGAAACCGAATTTATATATTTTCTAAGTTATATTTTCTTTTTCTAATCTAAGTTATATATCTTTTTTATATATTAGATTGTTTAGTTTATTTTGATGAAATTTAATAAATTTTATTATTTTTATAATAATTATTAAATTAATAATAAAAATAATAAAACTAAAAGTAATAATAAAATAATAATAATAAATAACAAATATAAAATGTTATCTAATATACTATAAAATATTAATTTAATAATTATTATAAAAATAATAAAATTTATTAAATTTCATCAAAATAAGCTAAACAATCTAAGATA